>LNAC01000631.1:93347-154138 GCA_002007465.1 Ailurus styani
TTCAACAAATCTTTATAGAATGAATGAAAATCTTTCTATATTTTATAATAAACATGCATGCTTTTTATGAACAAAACATAATTTATTTAAACGTCTTAAATTTGCATATTTTTGCACGTAAGAAAATCATTGTCATTAAAACAATACATGTGTGTATGGGAAGGAGCGTTTTCATGGGAAAGTATACATATAAACGTAGAAGTTATTATCTAATAGTATTTATAAATGCACTTGTTTTGTATTATGTAATATGTATGATTTTATAGCTAATATTCTGGATGTCCATAAAGCTATAAAAACAAGGAACTAATATCATTAAATAACTCATTTGTTAAAATAGTAGCAAAATACGTTTTCCTGGATATGTATCTCAAAGCATTCTGAAGAACACTTTTCAAGTTTATGAGATAGTGACTATAATCCTTCTCAAATTTTTTTTTTTTATTGTTTTTCAAACGGTTTTCAGCTTTTAGGGGCGGCTCGGTGGCTCAGTCTTTAAGCGTCTGCCTTCGGCTCTGGTCATGATCCCGGGGTCCTGTGATGGAGCCCTGCATGAGGCTCCCTGTTCAGCGAGAAGCCTATTTCTCCCTCTCCTACTCGCCCTGCTTGTATTCTCTCTCTCGCTATCAAATAAATAAATAAAATCTTAAAAAAAAAAAAAACTTTTAAATTTAAGGTTCATGCATGCACGTTGAAGCATTGCACAATTCATATGTGAGCCAAGAATATCAATATGTTCAAATTATGTGTCTATGTGATTAGGCGATATACATGAACAAAAATATATCATTTGTTTCATTATCCATTAATAAGGTGGGAATAGAATTACCGTTACTCTGTCTCTTTCTCCGTGATAAAACTTAATCACGAAATAACCTGATAATTTAGTTTGGTGAGTATTTTCAATGAATCATCAAAATTAGATGTGGGTCCCTGGAACCATCTAAACAGTTTATATCAGAAGGTGAGGTGTTAGATTTGATGCATTTTATTGTAAAGATAGTAGAACTATATGCAATAATTTGTTTACCTTTTGTCTCACAAAATAAATTTTAATATTTATTGTCAATAATTCAGGCATTTAAAAATCGTTGTTTAGAAATCCAGAACTTTTATTCAGTTCTATTGTAGGGTGGTATCAGAATTCCCTTTGACAAGAAGATATTTTTCAACACATGTGCCTTTCAAGAATTTGATATAACTCTAGGGATCTATGATTTTCCCTTCCGTGTAACTAATAATTTCCACCCCTTCTACTTATAAAAGTATGTATTATCATTAAAATATTTGAATGACAAACTAAAATTTGAAATATTTAGAAATACTGTTCTGAACTCATTAAACTTATCAGAATCATAAGGAAAAAATAATTTTAAAAGACTTTAAACTTCCTTACACATGCTCACAAATAAATTAATACCAGTTAAGTTTTATACTTTTCATTTGCATTTTATCATAAAGACTTTCTATGTGTTTTTTAAATTTATGTGACCTTAGTAAGATTGCTAAACCCATTTCCACATGCATAAATGAGAGAATAGGTTTAGATACTCTCTAAGGATCCTTTTTGCTCTAGGATTATATGATTCTAATTAACTGTTCTGCATATCTTGAGCAGCGAAATTAAACTGCAGCTATGGCTGAAGTTTCTTTCCCATTGAATTAATACTTATGGACTTGGGAAAGTGGAACCCAAAAAGGCAAAACAGTTTTCTTACAAGAGATCATAATAATTTTGCTATTTTATTGAAAGTTCATTGTCAAGAGCTTGTTTTATTGCTTTGTTCTGTGTCCTTTCTCCTCTTACTAACAAATATATACAAATTTGTACATTGTTATTCAGACAAGATTTAAGTTTAATCATGTCTCTATTTTCTCTACCTGGAATTTCAAAGCTTAAACACATTTAAGTTTGTAGGAAAATGTGAAACAATTTTCCAGCATGGAGTGAAGAAGAAATAATTTTTTTAAAATTTCACCAAAATATAGAAAGTTTATTTCTTTTTGTTAAGTTCCAATTATTTTATCTTTACAAATATTTTAATGACATAAATTATATAAATTCACATAACTGACAGCAATCAAATTTGAGTTTTCTCTAGATGGGTTATTTTCTATGAAGGGCAACATAAAGCAATAATCAGATTTCAAAAATAAGTGCTTTTCATGTCTCTTATGAGACATCTCATTATTTCTGTTATTCATATCATTATTATTATTGAATGTTTGTATATTTGTATATTGTATGTTGAATGTTTCCATGTTGAAGGTAAAAAATAAAAAAATAATAGCAAATAAACCTTTTGACATTCATAATTGGAAATGACTTGGTAATTTCTTTGTAGTAGAGACCATTAATTGTCCTTAGTATGCATTCCTCTATTATCTATTTAGTAATAGAAGTTAAAGTACATATGACCATGAACAGATTACATTTCATAGCCTTCTAGTCAATGTTATGTTTATCAAATGTAATATAAATATCATCAATGTAGATTTCAATTCATCTCCATGAAGACAAAATGTGTATTAGATTATACCAGATTTCTTTTTTTCAAGTTTTTATTTAAATTCCATTTAGTTAACATATAGTGTAATAATGGTTTCAGGAGTAGAATTAAGTGATTCATCACTTACATATAACTTCTAGTGCTTATCACAAGTGCCCTCTTTAATACCCATCACCCATTTAGTCCCTCCCCCACCCACCTCCCCTTCAGCAACCTTGGTTTGTTCTCTGCAGTTAAGAGTCTGTTTTATGGTTTGTCCCCTCTCTTTTCCCCCCTGTGTTCATCAGTTTCACTTCTTGAATTGAACACATGAGTGAAATCATATGGTGTTTGTATTAGATACGTCCTTACATTTTTTTTCCCTGGTTGAAATGCAAGAGTATTGCTAAGCTACCTTAACTGTAGGGATGCACCTATGTTAAGATTATAGAGAACAGCAAGATAGAAGTAACCTAGGGCCCAGAATGAACTCGTAGGAAAGATTATCTCCATCCACCTTTTTGACTATTGGAGGGACACACAACACTGCATTAATGATCACTTTTAGAATAACCATTCTTGAGTACAAGATATCGGCAAGTATATCAGACTATAACTTTTTTTTCCCTACAAGTTATTATTGATAGACTTATTCAACAAAAAGAGCAGAAAAAAAAAGCTGGATTACCTAATTTCCAGCCTGAGAGGCCTATTGCAGCATTTTCAAAGACNTCCCTACAAGTTATTATTGATAGACTTATTCAACAAAAAGAGCAGAAAAAAAAAAGCTGGATTACCTAATTTCCAGCCTGAGAGGCCTATTGCAGCATTTTCAAAGACATATTCTTCCATTTTCTTAACCTACTGCAACATTTATAATTTATCTCATGTACTCATCATTAGAAATAAGGTATACTATCTTTATTTTACCAGAAAATAGACAAATCTTGTTTTCTGGTATATTAATAAACACTATCTTGGTCTTCCAAGGCTGTCCACTATGCAGACATCTCTTGAAAGATAGTTTGGAACAAAAGTGCAGCTTGTGCTTCTACTCACAGGAGTCGAATAAATATAAGAAGTCAACTGAGTTTTATCTCTCAAGAAATATATTCCCAGGGTGCTGGTTTGCTTTTTCCTAAAACTGGAAGGCCTGAGAAAGTACTCGTACTCAAGATTCCTGCTACTTCTCCTTTCTAACTTGCTTTTTCTCAGTCCCCTCTTCCCACACTATCAAATAAAGCACTTCTTCCACCTATCCGAATTCACTGAGGAATTAAAATCTCTAGGGTACTAAAAAGAGATTCTCATAAGAGAAACATATTTATAAGTTCTTGACACAATGTTATGGGGTACAATAAATCTTGTGCTCAGTTTTCTTTTTCCTTGTCATTAGCAACCTCTTCTTCTATGCTGGCTTATTAATTTCTATCATGTATTACTGAATAGCCAAATTTATTCAGAACACACAACAGCTCCTGTTCTGAGCATTTATATGTACAGGTCATTTAATCCTCAGGATAAGACCAAGAGGTAATTACTACTATTATTTTCTTCTTAAAATAAAGCTAAGGGACAGAAATTCAGTTCTTTTTCTCAAGACTTCAGAGCTAGTTTGTGGCAAAGCAGAAATTGGAACTAAATTAGTTGGCCTCCAGTTCCTGGAACTTAAACACATCATTATGTCACCCCTTAGGTATGTAAATAATGATGTGCATGTCATATAATTATTTTTTTTAAGATTTTATTTATTTATTTGACACAGAGAGAGAGATTACAAGTAGGCAGAGAGGCAGGCAGAGAGACAGGGAGAGGAGGAAGCAGGCTCCCTGCTGAGCAGAGAGCCCGATGCGGGCCTCGATCCCAGGACGCCGAGATCATGACCTGAGCCGAAAGCAGAGGCTTTAACCCACTGAGCCACCCAGGCGCCCTCATATAATTATGTTATTTAGATTACACTGAACACAAATAAGATAATTTAGTTTTTTATTTTAAAATTATAGAATCAGAAAGTATATACAGACATATTCTGTGGAACATCTTCCTAGTAAATATTTTCCTACTCTAATTCCTCTTTTAGAAAAAATACAGTATCTTAGAACTTACATATGTATTAATACAAAATGTAGTAATACTGCTATGAGACAAGTCTTTATGTTATTCCAGGGGGTAAGAAAAGAGATTCAAGACACATGAGATAAGAAAGTCTCTCCCAGAGAGAAATGAGGACCTAATGAATTTGTCACTCTCAGGTCATGGTGCTTTACAATGTCTTCCTAAAAGTATTTGCAAATAGTCAAAAATGAATGACTGTGATGATTTATATGTCTTTATGACTGTCTCTTTGTTCCTGTTCCACCACTGCATTTTTGTATATATGATAAATATTTAGCATTCTAAGTTCAAATTTACTGAAAAATGAAGACTTTCTTTGGACTTGATTGCCAGGCCTGTGAGTGACTAGAGATTCTGAATTTTGAGTTGGACCCTAGGCCTTGGGAGAGTTCTGTGTTGTTTCTTTTGACAAAAGAGGTCAGTGTGTTCTAGGATGGGAGGAAGAATGAAGCAGTATTTTTCTAGCAGGGATAATTTTGGCAAAGACTGATGAGATAATGACCATATTATTTTCCTCTTTTGAACCAACAGACATACTATATTTTCCAATTCAACTGCAAGTAGATTGCAACCACTTAAAAGGTCAAGAAGATATAGATGGAAATTATGCTTTTACTTTAATCTGGGCTCTGAAATCTCCTATGCAATCCTTTCCACATTACTTTCCTTTTTTTACCGAATTCAATGGATATAGCAGAAGCCTCTAAGAAATTTCAGGGAATGAAATCCTCCACTGAACTATGATATGAAAGAGAAGAGTTAAAAATGTGTTAAGCCACTGAGGTTTATACTTTTTCTAACCAGGAACTAGCGTTGATTACCTTGGCTAACATAATAAGAGTTTAGTGAATTTTGCAATGACTAGTTTTATAAAGAAGGTGGCCACAATAGCAAAGAATAAGGTGATAAACTTTAGGGTTGCTTACAACTTTTCTTACCTACCCCTATACATGAGCATATGCCTCGCTACCCTGTTGAGTTCAGGTATAGTGTGTGATTTACTTTGTCCAGTGAAATGTGAATAGAACTGAAGTCTGTATTCCCCTCTAGGAATGAAGATCCAGAGTATGCCACACATTAACAGTCTTTATCCTTGACTGCAGTGACTTTCCATGTGTTAGAATCGCTGCTTTGTCTGTCTGGATCCTGGTGTAAGGATGACAATGACCCATGAGCAGAGCAACACCTGATGGACATATAAAATGAGTGATATAAAAATCTGAGTTGATCCAAGCCACTGATATTTAAAGATTGCTTATTACCACTTTGCCTACATTTTTTCTGATATAATTCCACTGCTATAAGGAAATATTCTTAGCTCTGATATGTTGCATTATTATTACTGGCTAGTGGTAGGCAAAGCTGAAAATTCTAGGCATGGCAGTAACCTGAGAGTTGGGTAAGATTTAACCAAGAAATTGATGTAAATTAAGATCCTTCTACTACTTATTATTCAAAACTGAGTATGTTTTATGAGTGCTGACTTCTATTTTGGTTATTAGATAAAAGCTTCTTATTTTTTCTTTTTTAGTGTTTTTCTAAAAGATCTGAGCATTTGACTGTAACCTATTGTTTCCTTTTGGAAACTTAGTGTGATCACAAAGTAAAACAAGGCAAATATGCTTTAAAGTCCATGGGTCGTTTATGCTGTATGTCCCTGTCATTATTTGTCATCTGTGGCCCAAATCACTTTTACTGTGTCATGTGACACTTCATTGTATCCAAAATTGTGTGAATAAGCAAGACTTAGAAGATATACAAAACTCCTCTTATCAGTTGTTAAATTATAATAACCAACAAAACTGAATTTGCAAATCCAAATACATTAAAATAATGCTTGAGGCCTTACATTTTAGGGTCTTTGTGATCCAGAGATTCTCACCTGTATTTACCAACTAACTTAAGTTGGAATTTTTGCTAATAAAATTGAGTAACAGTCTTCAGGCTAAATTTTATCTATTTTTATTTTTTTTAAAGATTTATTTATTTTAAAGAGAGCAAGTGCATACACACACACACACACACACACACACACACATACACACACACACACATGCAAGGGGGGAGGAGGGGCAACGGCAGAGGGAGAGAGAGAAGCAGACTCCCCGCTGAGGAGGGAGCCCTATGTGGGGCTTGATCCCAGGACCTGGAGATCATGACCTGAGCTGAAGGCAGATATCTAACTGACTGAGTCACTCATGTGCTCCCAAACTAAATTTTTGAAAATTAATGCTTAAAATTACATCAGCCTGGCACAAACTGTGGTTTCATCTATTTCATTCAGATATATAAGATCAGTTCTATAATAGATTTATATGTAGACAGGGAAAACTACTTTTATTTGCTTAAATAGCAACATAACTTAGTAAGTGAATATATGGATTTGTCTTCATCATCTTCTCAGTTATATTTCCATGATTCTGCCTTAATCATCATGATAATCCTATACAACTATTAGATTCAAAATAAACTATCATGTAAATAATGTGCTACATGAGAGCTACATTACATGAGCTACATGATGTGAGGAATAATTAATAATAAATAATAATAAACAGACTCTATACTTAAATTGTATAAAGCCACGAACATTTAAATCATAACTATGCTACAGAGCAGTAGCCTATCTGCCTATTAATTATATCCCATAAAAACAATATACCTGCACTAATTAGTTATACTTGAAGTAACAACTACAGCTTAATTAAATATACCATTTTTAATAATGAAATTTTGAAATAATTGGAATCTTCTGTCTAGAGGCAGTTAACAATTATTGTCATTAGAAAGAAAATCAAACATGGCTACACTAAGCAAACACTGATTCACAAATGACATTGAACCTGAGATTAACTAGGGAGTAGTTTGCAAACCTCTCTATGAAGGGCCAGCTACCAAATATTTTAGACTCTGTGTGCCACGTGGTCTGTATTACAACTACTTGAGTGTGTCATTTTAGATCACAAGTAGCCATAGACAATATGTAAAAATAATGATGTTATAGTCCAATTAAATTTTATTTAACAAAATAGGTCATGGGTCTGATTAGTTCTGTCATCTGTAGTCTCTGAAGGACCAAACTACAGAACTCATCTTTGCTATATTTTAGATTTTCTAGTAGTATAATTTAGTTTCCTGTCTTTCTCAACCATCCCTTAGCTTTGATGCTTAAGTTTTAAATACTCTTATCATATACAATATTATAATAAGCTACATTAAAATGCATGTAGCTCAGGTTTTCCTTTCCGATTTTTTTTTGAGATTTTTAATTTATTTATTTGACAGAGAGTGAGCACAAGCAGGGGCAGAGGCAGAGGGAGAAAAAGGCTCTCTGTAAAGCAGGGAGTCTGGCTCAGGGCTCAATTCCAGGACCCTGGAATCATGACCTGAGCCGAAGGCACACACTTAACTGACTGAGCCTCCCAGGCAGCCCCCATTTCTGCTTATTTTTTAACATTTTTGTAATATTACAGTTTAGGTTACAAGAAAAACACTACACAAAGGTATGACTGTTCTGTATCTGTCAATAAAAGAAAACAGTGACCACATTAAAACTGTGCACTATGACCCACCAAAAACCAAGTAAGGAAGAGATTAAAAACACAAGCAATAGAGTATACAAGTTACTTTCTTAAAGTGAACCTTTATAACATCTTATTAACATTTATTAACAAATGATAGAAATTTGGGAAGTAGATAATACACAAATTTTCCAACCTCTTGTCTGATATATAGGTGTCTTTTTACCAAACATTGTGTGCCTGCCCTCATTCATTGTGTACTGCTTATAATATTCCACTTACATCATGGAGAATTCCCTGTTTTCTGTCTTCTTTTCCATTTTCTCTCATCTTAGTCAATAATTTTTACTCAAAATTAATATCTATTGACAAGTAAAGCAATTAAGATCAAACCAAGGATCATCATAAAAAATGGTGCAAAACATCCATTAAAAGGCAATCCTGAAATTTTTATGTAGTATCTCATCTAAATTTTTCTCCTACATGGTTGCTATAGTCAATTTTCTCTTCAATCCTTCTCTCTCCTGCATCATTGCCAATTTTCTTCTATGTCATTTTTACCTTCATATGTATGTGTTTTTATACACCACATTCAAAAATAAAGCTTCCCCTCATCTCACATGTCCCACAAATATTGTACAACTTCTTTGCATCAGACTAAGTCTTCTTTTTAAAAAGTTGTTCAGAAAGTAGAGTGCCTAATAAAGCTAAAACAAAGGGTATTTGTGTTAGGTGTAATGATGGCCTCCAAAGATATGCAGGTCCTAGTCCCTGGAATTTCTAAATGTTATATTATCATAAAAGAATTGCCGATGTGATTAAATTAAGCATTTTGAGAGGGGAGACTATCATGTGTTATCTTGTTGGGCCTTAAATGCGGTCACAATTCTCATAAGAGTGGAGAGGAAGGAATATTTAACAGAAGAATCTACAAAATATTTTACAGAAGGTAAACATTATGTATGATGGAAATGGAGAGAAATTTGAAGATGCTGCACTGCTAGATTTGAAGATGAAGGAAGGACCATAAGCCAAGAAACATAGCTCTTGAAGTTGGACAATTGAAGTTGAAACATTCTCTCTGGAGTTTCTGGAGGGCGCATAACCCTATTGACACATGAATTTTGGGTACAATAAAGCTAGTTTTGGATTTCTGACCTCCAGACTGTAAAAGAATAAGTTTGAGTTTGTATTGTTTTGAAATGCCCAATTTGTAGTAGTTTGTTACTGTAGCCATAGGAAAGTAACAGCATTTTTTCTTGTTCTTGGATTTAAAGAGAGGTCTTTTAATACGTCCACATTACATCATAAGCCATTTATTATAGGATTTCAAATGATATGTTTTATCAGGTTAATGAAATATCTTTTAAATTATTGTTTAATAAGAGTGTGTATATAGGCCAAATTATGGAAAGAGCCCAAATAGCCTTTGATGAAGGGATAAAGAAGACATGGCAGATATACACAATGGAATATTACTCACCCATCAAAAAGAATGAAATCTTGCCACTTGGAATGATGTGGATGGTGCTAGAGAACACTGTGCCAAGTGAGATAAGTCAGTCAGAGAAATACAAATACCATATGCTTTCATTCATATGTGGAACTTAAGAAACAAAGTAGATGAACACAGGGGTGTGTGTTGGGGAGAGAGGCAAACCTGAAAACACACTTTACTATAGAGAACAAACTGATGGTTACAGGAGGGGAGGCAGATGGGGGTGGGGATAAGCATTGGGGGGTGGGTTGGTGGGTGAGTAGATTAAGTGATGGGTATTAAGCAGGGCATTTGTGATGAGCAGTGGGTGTTGTATGTAAGTGATAAATCACTAAATTCTATACCTGAAATTAATATTACACTGTATGTTAATCAACTGGAATTTAAATAAAAACTTGGAGAAAAATGAGGCTTTATAAATATGTCATGGGTTCATAATAAATTCTATCAAATGCTTCTTCTGTATGTATATCTGTTAAGATACCTATCTTATGTATCTGTGCTGAGGTGATGTGATTTTTCTCATTTAATCTGTGAATGTGGTGAATAATATACTTTTTAACTGAATCTCAATTACAGAAAATTTCATTAATCATTTCCCTTGATTTATGTATGTCATGCTTTCTTGCTATGCCCATTCAAGGTCAGCTTTAATACATAGTTAATTAAATAATTACTTTACCAGTGTAAGCAGTACTCAGAATCCACTATCTCACATGAAAACTCCACACAAAACAATAACCACATCTAAGCATTCAGTTGTCCACTCCCATGTCAGGCCCTACGTGTCAGTGTTCAAACCACAACTCCCATCTCCACAGCAACAACTAAAATCAAAGCTCGACTCTTCCATCCCCTAACTTTTTTTTTTTTCCCATTGCAGCTATGTAAAGCATTGTCTTGTGCATGTACATCTTTGAGGTTGGCCACTCTTGAGGGGACTTGTGTGTAGCTATTTGGCCTTCTTCTCTGTCTTTACTATTTCTGAGACATTTGTCCCATGAGTCTTGCATACACTGGGTGCCTCTGACTCTGATGCTTGTCTCAACATGGGAACACATACTTTCTGTTCATGCTCTCTTTTTTCACATCAGTATTTGGGAAGCACTGTCAAGAAAAAAAAAATCTGGAATGTAATTTATTTTGTGGGTTTGTATCATTTCAAGCCCAATGTGGGTCGGTTGTTCTCCAAAGCCTTCAAAGAGTTGTTTTGTGCATTCCACCCAGCTTTTATAGCCATCTTCGTTGTATGGACTTATTCACTGTGAGCTACTTTATCATGTCCTGAACCTGAAATTCTCTACTATGTATTTAAAACGGATAGTTATGGGCGCCTGGGTGGCTCAGTAGGTTAAAGCCTCTGCTTTCGGCTCAGGTCATGATCTCAGCGTCCTGGGATCGAGGCCCGCATCGGGCTCTCNAAAGAGTTGTTTTGTGCATTCCACCCAGCTTTTTTAGCCATCTTCGATTATGGACTTATTCACTGTGAGCTACTTTATCATGTCCTGAACCTGAAATTCTCTACTATGTATTTAAAACGGATAGTTATTATAGTTTATGTTGCATATCTTGTGTTTTTAATGAGAGTTTTTAGGTTTTCTGTTTTGCCATAATTCTGGAATAAAGGACTCATTTATCTCATTCTAATCTAGTTTTTTACCCATAATTTTAATGAAATTGTTATTTTAATGACCACATCTAATTTCTACATGGGCACTATCCACATTTCCCAAAGCCTCAGCAACATTTCAAATAATTGACAACTTTCTCCACTTCAAAACATTCTTGTTTGTACATTTCCTTAATAAACTGACCTGAATTTCTTCTTACCTCTCTCAATTATTTATTCTCAGCTCAATTTTGACAGGTTTACTTTCTTGACATATTTTGTATTAATTTCTATGGTCTTTCTAAACCTCTGGGTGATTATCAAAAAAATATATTGCAAATGTTGCATATATGTTGATAACTCCTACATTTTAATTTCTACCTCTGACTGTTCTCTAAGCTTCAGGCTTATTTAGTATTTAATCACCATCTTTCATTTCTTTCATGAAAATGTTCAGAGTCCTGTGATTTCTTTCTCTAAAGTACATCCCAAATGTATTCACTTCTTCATTACCATTGCCACTATTACTATCAAAAGCATCATCATCATCTTCTTGTCCATTCCACATTAGGACAATAGACTCTTGCATCCATTTTGTTTCTCTAAAATCAATTCTTTAAAGCGTAAGTTCAGACAGAACCAGAGCCAGAGAGTTGTTAAATGATAAAGATATATTTTATTTAGAAACTATTGCAATAAGGTAAAAGATATTTCAGTATAGAAATGAGCTCAACTCCAAATAGAGCAAAGAAATGTGGGAATTTGTAGACAAAGAGCTGAGAGTGTGTGTGGGGGGGGAGGCGGTACCAGTGGATAGAAAATTAAGAGGAGACCTCAATGGTAGGGGGATTCTTGCTAAACCAAATTAATAGAATTCTTACTGATGGTGGGCCAGGGGGATCAGCCATCAAAGGTGATCTGATATCAAAGGTAGGGCATTCTCTAGAAAGTGGATTACTTCTCCCTAAAATGGACTATTGCTAAAGCTGGGCTACTATCCAGGCCTATCGAGGAAGGTGTCAAAATCAAGACCTAATCCAGGGAGGATTGAAAAGTATGGTCAAGGAGAAAGTCTTCACCAGTAACTATAATAAATTTTAATTGAAAGTGAGTCATATTCAAAATGGGTGAAAGACCTCAATGTGAGGCAGGAATCCATCAAAATCCTTGAGGAGAACAGAGGCAGCAACCTTTTCGACCTCAGCCACAGCAACTTCTTCCTAGAAACATTGCCAAAGGCAAGGGAAGCAAGTGCAAAAATGAACTATTGGGACTTCATCAAGATCAAAAGCTTTTGCACAGCAAAGGAAACAGTCAACAAAACAAAAGACAACTGACAGAATGGGAAAAGATATTTGCAAATGACATATCAGATAAAAGGCTAATACCCAAAATCTATAAAGAACTTACCAAACTCAACACCCAAGGAACAAATAATCCAATCAAGAAATGGGCAGAAGACATGGACAGACACGTCTACCAAGAAGACATCCAAATGGCCAACAGACATATGAGAAAGTGCTCAACATCACTCGGCATCAGGAAAATACAAATGAAAAACCACAGTGACATACCACTTCACACCAGTCAGAATGGCTAAAATTAACCAGTCAGGAAACCATATGTGTTGGTGAGGATGCAGAGAAAGGGGAACCCTCCTACATTGTTGGTGGGAATGCAAGCTGGTGCAGCCACTCTAGAAAACAGTATGGAGGTTCCTCAAAAAGTTGAAAATAGAGCTACCCTATGATCCAGCAATTACACCTCCTGGGTATTTACCCTAAAGATACAAATATAGTGATCTGAAGGGGCGTGTGCACCCCAATGTTTATAGCAGCAAGGTCCACAATAGCCATACTATGGAAAGAGCCTGGATGTCCATCAAAAGATGAATGGATAAAGAAGATGTGATATAGATATACAATGGAATACTATGTATCCATCAAAAATGAAATCTTGGCATTTGCAATGATGTGGATAGAACTAAAGGATATTATGATAAGTGAAATAAGTCAATCAGAGAAATACAATTATCACATGATCTATCTGATATGAGGAATTTGAGAGGCAGGGTGGGGGTTCATGGAGGGAAGGGAGGGAAAAATGAAACAAGTTGGGACCAGGGAGGGAGACAAACCACAAGAAACTCTTAATCGCAGGAAAGAAATTGAGGGTTGCTGGGGTTGGGGGGGTGGGGAAAGAGTGTCTGGGTGGTGGACACTGGGGAGGGTATGTACTATATTGAGTGCTGTGAATTGTGTAAGACTTATTATTCATAGAACTGTACCCCTGAAACAAATAATGCATTATAGTTTAATAAAAAAATAATTAAAAAGAGAAAGTGAGTCATATTTACATTCTTCAATGATTGTCCACTGAATAAGCTCTGTGAAAACCCGAGTTTTAATGTATGTCTATGTTTCCTTTCATCTCCTGTCATTTCTGCTTCTTAAAAGTTGTAATTTGGTACATTTTATTAGTATTTATTATTTCTTTATGTAGGATGAAGTATAATAAATTTTCTTTCCTTACTTTGCTGCATGTATTTTGTCTTAAATTCTACCATGTCTCAAACTGTGACACTTGCTTCACAATCTTGCTATCAGACAAGAGCAATATTTGATCTGCTTTTTATTTTTAACTTTTCTTAATTACTTTGTTTAGGTATGTGCCTTGCACACAAAATGGATTAGATTCTGCTTCATTAACCAATAAGAAAATGTTTCACGTAATGATGAAATAAGCCTATTTCTATCTTTGATATACTTTGATATATCCAAACCTTTGATATGTTGATTTTCAGTTCTGTTGTATATTTTACTATATGGTATATCTATATAGAGATATAATTTTACACTGTATTTATATTTTTCTGGTAGGACTTGATATTTATGAATGTTTTTATGTCACTCTTGTCATTATCTTATGTAGCCTCATAATAATTTTTTGCTATCATATTAATGGCAGTTAGATACTACTGAGACATTCATTATTCTTATTTCACTATCTTACCCTTTTAATTGGTTGAGTTGTATTATTTCTTTTTTTCTTTTTTTTTTTTTTTAAAGATTTTATTTATTTATTTGACACAGAGAGAGAGAGATTACAAGTAGGCAGACAGGCAGGCAGAGAGAGAGGAGGAAGCAGGCTCCCCGCTGAGCAGGGACCCCGATGCGGGCCTCGATCCCAGGACCCTGAGATCATGACCTGAGCCGAAGGCAGAGGCTTTAACCCACTGAGCCACCCAGGCGCCCATGAGTTGTATTTCTGAGCCTCTGATTTTCATTCACCCGAGGAAACGGGCTCTGCCACTCGCTCCTTTTAATAGCTCTCTCTAAAAATCCTCTGGCTTTATTACTAGGTATATAATATTNTTCTTATGTAGCCTCATAATAAATATTTGCTATCATATTAATGGCAGTTAGATACTACTGAGACATTCATTATTCTTATTTCACTATCTTACCCTTTTAATTGGTTGTGAGTTGTATTATTTCTACCTTTTTAGCACATTTAATAGTAGCATAATTTTTGTTATCTTGATCCCCACTATTTAGTCTTAATTCTGAATTTAACATATTTAATCATTATCTGTAAACTTTGTTATGTNTATTATTTCTACCTGTTTAGCACATTTAATAGTAGCATAATTTTTGTTATCTTGATCCGCACTATTTAGTCTTAATTCTGAATTTAACATATTTAATCATTATCTGTAAACTTTGTTATGTTTGAACTTACATTTGTTGTCAGTAACTAAGAGTTTTCTAAGGAAGTGACCATATTTCCAAAGTTTCCAGATGTCCATGATGCTTTGTATTCCTTAGACATGATACACAACTTGAATTAAAAAAATATCATTTGGCTACCATGTTCTTCCTTTCATAATAATTAAAACAATTCTTCATTTTTATTACCTTCTTGTATTAAATCTTGTTCCCAGGAAGTCTGTTGCCAATATAAATTTCTTACCTTTTTTACCCGTGAGTTCAAATAATTAATATTATCTCTTTATTTCCATTTTCTTCTTTAGAAAGAAGTACACACTACATAGGTGTTGTTCTCCTTTGGCTAAATTCTATATTTAGAATGTTCTTAAATATTTTGATCTATTTCTGGTTTACATTTTCACTCTTATTTTTTCCCTCTATATCTCTTATTATATTTATATCATTTTTATTTGATTTTATATTCCTCTTAGTTGTCTTTATTTCTGAAAATAATTTTTTAAAAATTATCTTTTTTTTTGTCTCACCTCTTCTTACCTTCCACCAGATTTTTCTGTCTCTCTCTTTCTCTGATTCTCTGATTAATTTTGATTTTGTTCTTAGTTTTTTTTTTCTTTAGACTAGAGTCTTTTTCTTTAGTGTGAATAATTGTTGGTAATCTCTGCATATAATCTATTTGATGAGGGAACNTTAAAAAATTATCTTTTTTTTTTTTTTTTGTCTCACCTCTTCTTACCTTCCACCAGATTTTTTTGTCTCTCTCTTTCTCTGATTCTCTGATTAATTTTGATTTTGTTCTTAGTTTTTTTTTCTTTAGACTAGAGTCTTTTTCTTTAGTGTGAATAATTGTTGGTAATCTCTGCATATAATCTATTTGATGAGGGAACAGAAGGCTGTCTGAGGACAAAGCAGAAGCTGACACCCTGCAGCCTCCCTCCAGCCCCCAGCTCCTGGGTGGGACATGTGTGACACTCTCCTGATGTTAATGCCTTGCTAGAGGAAGAGCCTTGACCTATGGCAAAGCCTCTGGTATCTGGTATCCTATAGGTCTTCTTTAGCATATGAAAGTACTATTGAAATCTTTTCCTTACATCCCCCAACCCCATCTACCTAACCTGCCACCTCTCACAACCCCAGGGCAGCAGCTCTTTCTGCCCAGGGGTCCTGGCCCGTGCTTTAATAAACCACCATTTTGCACCAAAGATGTCTCAAGTAGTCTTTCTTGTCATCAGTTCTGGGCTCCACCCCACTGAACCTCACTTATATTCTAAAACATTATATTGATTGTAGGATCTTTCAACATTTCCTTTTATCTTCATGTTATCTTTGCCATTCACCTTGCCTATATACTAAATACTAATAATTTGCCTAATTACTCCTGTATTCTGAATTTAATGCTGTTTACTTGTCTTCTGTTTTTGTTGGTGTTAACTGGTACTTTTCCACTACCTCGCCTAACAACTCTTCATTGTTCTGGTGTTTTTAGGAGAACTGGGTACACGTTAAAGTAAAGGATATATATAAATAATGTTACTGTTAAAAGTCTCTCCAGTTTATCTTATTTAATTTTCTTATTAACAAAAAGCACTACAAAAATAAAACAATTTCATTTTAAGACAGTACTCAGCAAAATACAGTGTAACTACTATCTGAATATACTTGATATTATATTTTATGTGAAAATAAATACCAGTAAAATACTTTTAGTTGGTCTCTACCTTAGGCTACTGCTATTTTTTAGATAATGTAATAAAAATTAAATAAAAGGTGGCCTTTCTCAGGGAGGATATTCATTTCTAATGTGGTACGAAAATAAATATCTATAGATTGAATGAATTTATCTCCCATTAGGTTTAAATAAGAAAAGGGTTTTATTTCTCATTGGCTTGTTTATATCTTTGGTCATACAATTATCTACTTTTATGGGCTCACATATTTTATCTTATTCTGTGAGCCTAAAAAGAAAAATATCCTTACATTTTGTAGTCAGCTTTGTTGTGCTTTCTTTTTTTTTTAATATGTGTATATATTTTTTAAGATTTTATTTATTTATTTGACAGAAAAAGAGAACACAAGCAGGGGGAGTGGGAAAGAGAGAAGCACGCTTCCCAGCGGAGCAGGGAGCCAGAAATAGGGGTTAATCCCAGGACTTTGGGATCATGACCTGAGCCAAAGGCAGCCACTTAAAGACTGAGCCACCCAGGTGCCTCCTGTGCTTTCTTATTATAATATTTGCTTAACACAACCTTGATGCTGATTCTACTTCTTATTCTCCATGATAAAGAAAAAAAAAAGAGAGAGCTAAAAATCTCTGGCATATCATGTATGATTTGATTAAATGACATTAATATGAGCCTTGGGTTCTTCCTCTATAGAATGGGAATTGTAAAAACAACGAACCTTCAATCGCCACCATTTGAAACCATTATGAATTTTATGAGTGCTCCTCGGAGTACCTAGTACAGAAAACATTTCTGTGTATTTTTTCTTCCGCATCCTTCAGCAGTTTAAAACAATCTTCACGTTAAAATAGTTTATATGTATGAGTATTACATAATCCTTAGTTTCTGTCTACTAATATCTTTATTCTTCATAGTGTGAAATATATTTTCATAACCTAATACTGACTTGTAGAAAAGGAGAACAAGAGAAATTTTCTTTCTTCAGAGATTTTAAGTATACATTTCTACACCCATGGTGCTGCAAAGCAAGATTATAACAAGCTATTTCATGGAAAATAATTTTTTCAAAACATTTCCTCTAAAGTTGAGGAAATAAAAATCCTTTCATATTCTCCCCATATGCTTAATTTAACATTTTTTTCAGTAACACTCTAGATAGCCAGTGTAAATTATCAAAGACAATAAAACACATTCTTTTGTAACCAATATAACGACAAAGGAAGGTATCATTTGAAAATAGATGTTTTATAATATTTGAAATTAATATCTCAGCTATTCACTAGCACCTAATTTGGAGAAAGATGTTTACTTTTTCACAGGCCATTTCCTTACCTATGAAAATGATGTTATTTTTCCCACATACTTTAGTGACAAAATTTAAACAGGATATTATATCTTCTACATAAACATTATAAAATTATGTGCACAATATTTTTGTTACTATTACTATATGCTAATAAGAAATTGATTGACTTCTTTAATAACTATGTGCTTATTTTGATGTTTATAAATGCAATAACTTTAAAGTTAAGACTTGATTATTATTTTGATTATGGAGAAAGCTTTGAACACACAAAAATAAAAATTTTTATTGCCTTTTATATAGGTCCTGGGAGGAGGATTAGTAAAAGACAACACTTCAAAAAGTTAAGAGACAGAAATAGCTTTTCTTGTTGCTGGTAAATTTAATGAAATCTTATGTTATTCGACTGGCAAGTCTCATTTCTTTGAGTGTCTCAGTGAAGACTGTCAAAAATCATCAAAATTCAACACAACAGAGTAAAAGCTAATAGACTTTTTGTTATACCAAAACTAAAACGATTGGTAAGTCTCAAAATGAAATGCTATTACTGAAAATCTTCTTTTATCTAATGCTTTGTGCAGTGAGTGAAAATTGAACAAATACATACTCTTTTCATGGTGTTAAAATGAATTCTGACACCATTAAACAAATATTCTTTGGTCCTAAAACCTCCTCAAAACTTTTCCACAAATAGTATTATTAGAATATTTTATGTGATTTTATCCCATAATATTCTTATTACCATAATAAAATTATTTTGTATGGAGTAAAAATGAACCCCTCTTAAAAATACATATTATGATGAAGAAAGAATTCTTTGAGTGGTTACCTTCTTAAAGAAATTTATACTGTAATCATCTTTTGGTAATCTGTAATCTAATTAATCTTTCTTCCCTCTTCCTAGAAGTTCTTATCAAAATAACACAAAAAATATAATAAAGATAAAATACATGGCAGGCAAAAATCTCAAATCCATTTATATTTCTCAAGAAATGACAGTTAAAAAGCTATGATATGATCCTTTTTTTCTTTTTTTTACTGATAACTAAAGCAAAATTCCAAACAACTGTGATTTAATTATGGATTTGGAGGAAATAGTCAATCAGAAAGAAGAGGCAAAGGAGTACTATCCCATAAAGCATTCCTCCTTTGGAATTATGTTATATGTGAAGTTTATTTCATAATATTCATTCATTTATACATGTTTATTTATTTAACACATATTCTTCAGGTACCAAAATGTATGAGTCATTATTATAGATTCTTAGCCAGTTGCCAGAAAGTGGAAAGTGCCATAAAAAGTTAAACAAATATGTCAATATACTGACCATATTGAGTAATAACAAAAGCTAAGTATGTTTTAGGGAGACAAGTTACAGTAAAAATGAGGGTAGACTAACATAAAACCTTATGGGATTGCATTGGAATCAGAGATATCAATTTGTGCTTATAGTTATTTTTTTCTCAGATAGAAAGGTAGAAATGGATAAATAAAAGTGGATATATATATACATATATATATATATACATATATATACATGTTATTGAGGAAACCTAGAAGTAACAATACTAATAGCAAAAAGTATACTTAGAACCCAAATATGGATCCAAATTATTCCTCTATTAAAAGAACAGCGTTTCCTTGGAGCAATCCTTATTCCAGGTCTGGAACAGAGGAAGAAAAAGCTGAGTCTAGAACAACTTTTGATGGACGAAAGTAAGAAAGTTTCAATTAATGATGAAGACATGAGGAAGAACATTGGACCTAATTTAAAATGGTTCTCAATAGCCAAAATTAAGATAATTTGAGCAAGAAAGAAACAATGATGGCAATGGATTACTGATTAAATAAATCAAATACACATGAATACATATTGATATAAATTAATAATTGAATAAATAAATGAGAGGGGAGAAAGGAAAGATCTACTATATAGTAGAATTCTAATTAGTAAATGTAGACGAAATCATGGAAACAGAAACGCAGAATTCAGCATCATATAATTATTTCAGGCCAGAATGCTGAAATTGTGGGTGAAATTATGATGGGAAACAGGATATTTCCATAGTAGCTCAAGTATATCCCAACAAAGTACTTATTTTAAAGATAGTAATTTTAAAATAGAGAAATCTAGTGGGCAGTACCTTAACCAAAGTGATCAGAGTTAACAGAATCAGAAATGGGACATGGGGACATCGTGTGCATCCTGATACGATGCACCAAGAAAAGCAAGCTCAGTATTATGGTATTGTCAATATATTATCTGAATTTAGCTATCAGGAAATATCAGAAAAACTCAGACCTCATAAGTTTACTAAATAACTCGCCGATACTCTTCAAAAGTATCAAAGTCACAAAAGTCAAAGAAAAAATGAGAAATTGTCCTGGAATTAAAAAAAAAATTAAAAATGTAGCAAGTGATTGCAATATGTGACCTTGTTTTGAACCTGTTCAAAGATCATTAGTGGAAGCATAACAAAATATGACTAAGGTCTGTAGGCTAAGGACTATTACTATATCCATTTCAATAATTACATTGCCATGTATGATGGTAATATTCGGGGACAGTAAGTAAAGAATACATAGGAATTCTTTGCAAAAGTTTAGTAAATTTTTGCAAGCCTGAAATTCTTTTGAAATTAAAATTTTATAATTGTATAGAAGAAAACAGTACCTTTTAATATTATTAAGGCTTGTGTTAAATTAGGAAACTCACCATCCATCCCTGAGGGCTTTCATATTGCACTGTCTAAAATGCAAACTAAGGAAAAACAAATAAGTAAAAAAGTGATAGAATGTGATGAAAATTAGGAAATAATAGCACACAACTAGTCATATGTATGTGATGGCATGTAATGGGAGTCATGGAGTGAGGCAAGGACTCTATGAGAAAATGAAATATAAAATAGTAACTCTAGGATAGAGAAGAAGCAATTTGATTGAAGAGCCAAACAATGAATCTTCCAAGACAAGGTGTTAACTTTACAAAATTTCTGGGGGAAAAACTAGAGAGAGAGAGAAAGTGTTTTATTAATCAAAAGAGGACTACCTCACAAAAAGCCTGGGTACTGAGGGGTGACGGTGGGAAAAGAACAGGGCTGGGTTCAAGTCTTGGCAGGCTTTGCATCTTGGAAGAGGATTTTTAACTGTATTTTGCAGGTAATTAAAGGATTTGAGGTGAAGAGGGAAAGTTTGTTAGTTATATATTTTATAAAAAAAGGAAAAAAATTTCTGAACCGAGAATAATTTATATGAGAACAAGAGTAGACACAAGAAAACCAGTTAGGAAGCTATTTAAGTAAAAGAATGAGAAGATGGAGACTTTGTTAAATATGACAGGAGTTGTATTTAAGAGATGTCCAATCTGATAAACAAGAACTATTGACAGATTTGGGGAGTAGGATAAGACAGGATCAATGATGGTACCAGCTGGTGTAGGAAAAAAAAAATGAATTTGAGGACCAAGATTCTATTTGAAAGAGCATGAATTTTGGTTGCATATGAAACATTCCAGATAAGACCTGAAATAGATGACTATATGAGGATATAGCAAAGAAACTTTATCAGGGCTTGAAATATTATGAGAAATCACCATATAAAAGGCTTTTAAACTGCTGGGAATGCATAGGTAGACTCAGGGAGGAAAAGTATAGAAAGAAGAAAAACTTTCAGTAGAGAAGAAGTCCATTAGGTGATTAATGACAGCATATATTGAAGGAGAGTTTCTAAGTAATTTTTTGTTGTGTATTTTTTTCTTCTTCATCTTTGAAGGAAGATTAGAAAATTAGGTGGTAACTGCAGAGAAATAAGAAGTCAATATAAACTTAATACGGAAGGAGATACTCATTCACGAAGTGAATGGGCTACTAGAATAAGAGACAAAGTTATGGAACTACATTTTGTTTGATAGGAGGACTGATTCTTTTACGGAAAAAAGAGAAAAGAAGAAGACAGGAGCACAGGTAGACAAGTTACCAAGTTACTTTATGGAAAGACGAGGTTGTTCCTGATGAATTCTATTTATGTAATAGTGGGGAAGTCCACCAACATAGCAACTTTGTAGAAAACTGTCATCGTGAATAGTTTGAGAATGAATGCATAGACTGCTTGGCACCTTTGAGCTTCCTTTAAGATTTGTAATTCTGAATCTAATGGAAAATAATCCAGTTTAATCATGCAATATATCCCCCCTAGAATTCTTGAGCTTTGGATGCTAGTACACAGAAAGCGAGAATTTGGAATCAATTGTGTCACCCCAGTAATTTGTCTAGAGAGAAGTAGTAAAGACCTGGATTATCCTTATATTGAAGACTTGGCATCTGAAAACAATAGCAAGGAACAAGAAATTCTAGACCGAATGAGGATAAAATTAGTCAAAAAGAGGAAAAGGAAGAGACAAAAATGTGTTATTGTGAATTTAATCAACTAAACATAATTTAAGAAAGGGAGTGAAGCAGATATATATATTTTTTTACCCAGGATTGGAAAATCAAGAAGAATATGTTCAAATTTTGTATGCTGAACTCTATACTAAGGAAGAACTGAAATATCTAGCATACACTTGAAATATAATATTTAATAGGAACATATCTAGTAAATACATAGAAATATATAAATAGAAACTGATTGATCCTATTTATATTGAATGACTATTACATGTTACCTCATTTATCCTCACACTATTCCTATAGGATAAGTGTTACTAACTAGATAGGTTAGTTACAGAAAGGATAGTGTAACTGAGAGAAATCAGACCTCATAACTAGTATTTGGAAGTCATTAAGTGGCAAATCTATAACTGGAAACTAATTTTTTTTCATAATATCAAACTACCTTCTAAGAAACAAAAGGAAAATATTTGGTTATTTATTATGTATTTATTATGTAATATGTACTTTATCTTAATTCTCAAGTATATTAACACAAAGGGGGTATACAAGAGCTTTATTGTTGCTTAATAGTTTACAATTAAGAATTTGAAACCAAGGGGTGCCTGGGTGGCTCAGTTGGTTAAGCGTCTGACTTTGGCTCAGGTCACGATCTCAGGGTCCTAGGATCAAGCCCTGTGTTGGCCTCTGCACGGAGTGTGCTTCTTCCTCTCCCTCTGCCTGTCCCCCTATTTGTGCTCTCTCTTTCTCTCAAATAAATAAGTAAATAAATAAAATCTTTTTAAAAAAGAATTTGAAATTGAAATAATTTATTATGTTGGGCTGTCTAATGCATGTCTAAATTTGTTGTCATTCTGGGAAAGTGCGATTCTTCCTCAACTCCCTCTCCATTCTACTTACTAATTATTATGCTTTTTAAATATCTCTAAAGACTGAACCTAGTCCTTAGTTATTACACATAATTTTTCAGGTGTGAACGTTATTTTAACAATACCAAAATACATGTGATAGGGCCCCTGGGTGGCTCAGTGGGTTAAAGCCTCTGCCTTCGGCTCAGGTCATGATCTCAGGGTCCTGGAATCGAGGCCCGCATCGGGCTCTCTGCTCAGCAGGGAGCCTGCTTCCTCCTCTCCCTGTCTCTCTGCCTGCCTCTCTGCCTACTTGTAATCTCTCTCTCTGTGTCAAATAAATAAATAAAATCTTAAAAAAAATACATGTGATAATGTTTGCGAAACATACTGCATTTAAAAGAAAAAAATGTCTTTCAAAGACATCACCATGATGATGATACAAAAAAGAAAAAGATATATATAATCTTGATATTTTTTCCATTCTTCTATCAAAAATTCTTCTAATCCTTAAAAAGAGATTATTAGCATGCTACTGAAATCTCGGGAGGAAAAACTATTAGACTTGATAGTTCCATTTTCACCATGACACATATAGACAACAACTCAGATTTTTAATACATTGGAATTGTAACCTCTCTATTATTTCAAAGAGGTGCTGTACAGGTGAAGGACTTTGTGTTAACCTTTCTCAGTATGTCAGCTATTTTCTCTTGAATCATTTTAGAAAAAGGAGAATAAAAAGCCAGAAATCCTCAGAGAATAAAAACAAAGGTATAAAATAATCAGTTAAAAACATTTAACTTCCAATTTCTTTTTTAGCAAAACTTTAAACTTGCAAAAGTTTAAGAAGTGTGCAAACTCTTGAACTAAATAGTCATGAAAATATGAAGCACATACCTGATAAAATTCCTCTGTTTTATCAAATATGTTTAGACTGGAAATAAATGGAGAGCTCATTTCACAGGCCTCCTGGGTTCAAAGTAAAAAAAGATCTTATTCCTTAGGAAAAGAAGTTAAATATATTGGTTATGAGGAAGCATTGAGATTTCATTCATCTGTAGCATTCCAACATAGGAATTAGCTTGAAAGTTCATCAAAACCATATTAAAAGAGAGAGAGAGAGAGAGAGAGAGAGAGAGAGAGAGAGAGAGAGAAAGAGAAGCATTTGGGTTTGGTAAAGACACAGAAGCAAAACTCAAAAGTTACAATTTTTAAAGTAATATTTGAATGGACAAATTATAAAAAGAGTAACAGTTTCTGTCCATTGAAATTGTTTGCTGTTTTGTTTTTAGCTTCTTTTTTCAAGTTGTCCTCTTGAATTTATTGACCGTATGCCAATTAATCTTACTCTTCATACTAATTTTCCCCTGGTTTCTTTCCTTTTCAATTTATTCCTCAATGGCATTTGATATTTCAGTCAATACATACTCAAAGAATGTATGGTGTATGGGTGGAACTGAATTAACCATTAGTTAGAATCTACAAACTATTAAAAAATATATGCCCTGCCTTCTTAAAGTTTAAGATCAAATTATGTTGATATTTATAACCTGCATTTCCTGTATTTTCACTATCTTCTTTTTATTATTTTGAAAAGTTTTAATATACAAAATTTAATCATCTTTGTATTAGTTAGGTTTTCATTGGCCCACTATCTCAATTTATCACATGGATAATGACTTTCAACATTGTTCCCAATTCTAAAAAATGAACTGAGAGTATATTTCTTACCTTCTAATAAATTAAATTTTAGTCTAAATGATAAATAGTCTATACAGCTGAATTCTTCATAAGTTAAAAAAGATTATTGGAATTAAAATGTTGGAAAATCCATGATACAGGAGTATGAAACAAAACAGAATGCAAATCCATCTAGATGTTGCAGAATAATATGGGGCCTCGTTTTTACCTAAATGATTTTTGGAACTTCTCCAAACCTTGACCCTATTTACAGTGTTGTATTTTTGTTTTTATTTTATTCCACCATGTATTTTGCATTAGTGACAGATTCCTTTGTAAGATTTTATGACTGCATCAACCCAAAAAGTTACTATATAAAATAAGCAAGACTATTTTATCTAGCAATTTATTGGTAACAAAATGTTTCCCTAACTACAATTTAGAAAATGTGTCAAATCACATGAAAAGTTGCAAGAATGATAAAACGAACATCCATAGACTTGTAACTCAATCTAGGTACCTGTGTGTGTGTGTGTGTGTGTGTGTGTGTGTGTGTGTGTGCATGTGTGTTTTAAATTTTATTGACCTGATTCAAAAATTACTTATAAATATGATGATTCACTAAGTGTCAAGAAATTATTTATTACCTCCAAAAGGGCAAAACAGTACATATTTCAGACTTTGTGAGCTTTGTTGTAGTCTTTGTTACAACTACTAAAGTCTTCCGATGTAGCACAAAAGCAGTCACAGACAATATGTAAATGAATGGGCTTGGCTATGATATAATAAAACTAGTTTCATGTAATTTTATGTGTCATAAAATATTATTTTTCTGTTGATTTTTTTCAATCACTTAAAAATGTAAAAAGCATTCTTAGCTTGCCCATAGTACAAAAATCAGCAATAGGGCAGATTCAGTGGATGGGTAGCAATTTGCTGACCCCTGTGGTTTACCTATAAATACTAGCAGGTATGTCTCCTTAAAGGAAGGGCATATACACACTATAATTATTACAGGTGGACGTTGCTTTAAATATATGTTAATTATACAGATAAGACAGGAATGCATTGCCCTTGAAAAAAATCAAAGAATTATAAGTAGCATTATTATGTGTTAGTTCATCACCAATTACTGTTATTTGTGTAATTTACATACTTCTAGACATTTTTCAAAGCAATCACGAAAGTTTATGAAACAAGTGTTATCACATGTTTTGCTTATAAATCATCTGGGGAGTGGATACATAAACAAGAGCACTGCAATTAATTTACTCCCTTTAAGAGGAAACATGCTGGAGACAAAGGAAGAAGTCAGGTTTCTTTGTAAATATGCTACTGACAGACCTCCTGGCAAACAAACTCCTGATTTTCCACAAGGGAATTCCCTTACCAAGGAATACTTTCAGCAGAATGTACATTTACTTCTTAAGGTTACTTATGGTAAACAAAACTAAAATCCTCTGATTTATGGGGCGTAGTTTCATGGATCATCCAAAGTCAAAAAGGAGTTTCATGATCTAAATGTCTCCCCTGTATAAGTAGGATAACTGCACACTTTACTTAGAAATATCATCTGTTATCTTTGGCTAAAGAACATCTGATGTGGGAATATGTGTCCCAGGGAGCCTCACAGTAGAATTGAGTGCATCCAGCTTCACTTCTGCCTTGCAATAATTTTTATCTTTGAGATTATTGTTTGCGTAAAATCTCTGATGTGCAACAGTCTGATTTGATAATGCAAGAATTTGTGTGTGTTTTTAAGCCACAAAGTATATTTTAATTTTCAATTTAATATGTTTTCTAGAATTCATTGATTCAGTCCATGTTAATCTAGACCATTCTGTTAACCCTTCAATATGCCATAGTTTATTTAGCCTTTTTTCTATTGATGGGCATTTAAGATATTTATAAGTATTTGACTATCAACAAAAAAAGATGCATTAGACATCCCTGTATACCATTTTATGCGTATATATGTTAATATTTCTCCAAAACAGATGACTTAAAAGAAGCTGCATTTATAAGGCATGCATGTTGTAAAATTAAGTAGATGTTAAAAATTGCCATCTAAAGTGGTTTTACGGGCGCCTGGGTGGCTCAGTGGGTTAATGCCTCTGCTTTCGGCTCAGGTCATGATCTCAGGGTCCTGGGATCAAGGCCCGCGTCGGGCTCCCTGCTCAGCGGGGAGCCTGCTTCCCCCTCTCTCTCTCTGCCTGCCTCTCTGCCTCCTTGTGATCTCTCTCCCTCTGTGAAATAAATAAATAAAATCTTTAAAAAAAATAAAAAAATAAAAAAATAAAAAAAAAAAATAAAGTGGTTTTACATTACAGATGGTAATTTGACATTATTAAACTGCCAATGTTTTGCTAAACTGATAGATGAAAAATATTATTTCTTGAAATCTCATATACCACAGGAAAAATCAAAAATAGATACTATTGATTTAGAAAAAGAAATTTATCAGTTTCTTCTTAAATATCCACATTCCTTGGCCTCTAAATTTCCTTAGGTAGTTATATGCCCTAGATAAACTAATGCATATATTCTTCATATCATACACCCAAGTATTTTCATATCAACTCTGCTCCTAAGCACCCAAAATTGCAGACAACCTAAATGGGTATAAAAAATAGAACAGAATCACCTGGGTGATTCAGTCGATTAAGCGTCTGTCTTTGGCTCAGGTCATGATCCCAAGGCCTGGGATCCAGTCCTTCATCGGGCTCCCTGCTCAGCAGGGAGGCTGCTTCTCCTTCCTCTGCTGCTCCCCTTGCTTGTGCTCTCTTGCTCTCTCTGTCAAGTAAATAAATAAAATCTTAAAAAATATATAGAACATAAGTTTGTCATTATATAAATGATGAAATACTGTAGAACAGTAAAAACAAATAAACTACAGCTATTGTAACAACAGGGATGTCTCCCATAAATATATGTTGAACAAACAGTGCATCATAGAAAATATAAAGAAAATAATTTCATATAAATTGTCAGAGTTGGGAAAACTTAGGTATATTGTTCAGAGATGTATACATGGTGTACCTTCTTGAAGTACAGCAATAAAATTATACCAAAAGATAAGGTAATGAGTGCTGCTCTCAGGAAGGGACACATGGAAGATTCTGGAGTGCTGACAATATTCTAATTCATGGCCTAGTTTGCTTCACACAGATTGGTTTTATAATTATTTAAGCTTCACAAATGTGTCTGATTCATTCTTTTGCATCTCAAAATAGAATGTTCTATCTCATGATTTTAATTTGCTTTAGATTGATGAATTTAAAGGTTTCCCAATCTATTGTTTTGTTCTTCCAGTAAATGCTTATTTTTTTTTTAAGATTTTA
This sequence comes from Ailurus styani, assembly GCA_002007465.1. Lineage (NCBI taxonomy): Eukaryota > Metazoa > Chordata > Mammalia > Carnivora > Ailuridae > Ailurus > Ailurus styani. The sequence goes on from LNAC01000631.1 coordinate 121,554, forward strand.
TTTATTTATTTGACAGAGAGTGAGATCACAAGTAGGCAGAGAGGCAGGCACAGAGAGAGGAGGAAGCAGGCTCCCCGCTCACCAGGGAGCCTGATGTGGGCCTAGATCCCAGGACCCTGAGGTCATGACCTGAGCGAAAGGCAGAGGCTTTAACCCATTGAGCCACTCAGGTGCCCCAGTAAATGTAAATGCTTATTTATACAGTTTTATCATTCTTCTATTAGACAAATTTTATTTTCCTAAATGATCTGTAGGAGTCCTACCATAATCCTTTGTTATATATACTTTAAATATTTTCTCCTAGTCTGTCAACTATCTTTGAAGTCTCTTTATGGTCTCTTTACTAGTGGGGAAGACTTTAATTTAATGTGGTCAGATTAATCTAATTTTTCTCATGACTATTGATTGTTGAATCTTGTTTAAGAAAGCAAGAGGGAGTCCTACCTTTTGTCAGTACAGGGTGTATGGGAACGGGAATACTAAAGAGAGAACAGTGATCAGCTGATAATATGTGGATGCACACTGTCTAGTGGGTATGTTCTTCCATCCTGACAAAAAAAATGTTCTGACTGCAAACAGAGTAAGGTTATAATAGCAGGGGAAACTCTATCCTCTACCGAGCAGGCTACTCAGTAAAATAAAAAAAATAAATAAAATAAATAAAAAAAAGGGAGAGTAGCAGAGACTCACCTCTCAAAACGTGAATGCAAATTTAGAAAAAAGAAAAAGAAAAAAATCAACAGTCATTTAGGGAAATGAGAAATGACAACATTACAAGTACAGAGGACAAACGTTTAAAATAAAATAAAATAAAAATAAAATAAAATAAAATAAAATAAAATAGAATAATACCCTCAGAGGGATGCAAGAAGTTGTTGTTCTGTAGGACAATAAAAGAGGAAAGGTAAAAATGAGATCACAGAAATAAATAATAAATACATAATCATTTCTCAATAAATAATGACTAATGAAGATATGTAGGAACAAAAGTCTGAAATATTCTTAAACATAAGCTAACACACTAATATAAATGAGGTCAAATGAATGACACAAATATCCTTCCCTTTGTACATCTGCTTGCTCTCCCAGTTTTGGTTCTTGCTTCTTTCCTGTACTTTCTGCTCTGGAAGCAGATTGATATGGACTTGATCAACAAGGCAGTCCCTTTTCCTTCAGCTGCTGGGTAAATTCAGTGGGGTAGAGCCAATGATTTGGATTTGAAGGAAGGCAGAAGGCAAGATCTGAGTAATTTTAAACTTTAGTCTCTGATCAATAACTGGCTTTGTCCCTAATACATAGATTATTGCACTTTCAAGATAGCTCCACTCTCGTCTTCTATAGTTCTGCCCTCTTCCTTCTCTGTGGCCCTTTAAGCCAATCTCCACCCTCACTAACTAGGCGTTACTACCTCTCCCTTGTGTTTTGTCTCACCCCCTCAACAACTTTGTAAAAAGTCTCCAAAAACCTTCCCTGCATTATACTTAATTTAATTGTACCATCAGTTTCTTTTTATGACCCTAATACATGAATTTCCTAGTTACAGAGATTGATAGAGGCTTTTTCTTTTTCCTTTCCTTTTTTTTTTCTGTCATGTCCAAAGCTAGAAGGTAAATATTTTCTATTAAGAATTTGAAGCAACTGATGTGACAGTTTGGTTTAGAGCTGTGTTATAGAAGTACAGCTATTAGAAAATATAGTTTCATTTTTCTGACAGTTTGTTCGCTGCTGTCTAGGGGATTTACATTTTCTTTTCCTATGGAGAAGGTCAGAGTATGATGGATTAAACATTAAGAATAACTTCAAAAAATTGTTTAAAGCAAAGCATGCCCTAAATGATAATATTTCTGAAGGTTTCTATTTTGAAATTCCTCGTTTAAGGTCGGTGATTTGGAAATTCAGTCAAAATCTTGTTACCAAATGAATGAACTCATTGATATTAATAAAATATTAAGTATTCTAAATGATCATCCATGCCAGATTTTGACAGAATGCCTAGGGTCTTGTCAACCAAGAAATGACGAGGCACTGAAATGTAAGCAAAGCATTTATTATGGGGTCTTAGAATTGCAATTTGGGGAGCACAGATGGAGGTAGAAGCCCAAAAAGTGTCCTGTTGAGGAAAAATGGTGAGGGCTTTATTTTAAAAATTCAGAAATAGCAATGAATTAGATAAGTGGTTTTTTAGTTTATTCTAATCAGAGGGTAAATTTGAATTTATAATTCATTAGCTTACTTAGGTCATCTCATCAGGTTTTAGGAAAAAACACACTTTCACATTCCTCAGAAAGCACTTTCTCAGCAGTTTCCCCATTCTGTTTCCTCCTGGCATCAGCTAAAACTCAGCAGTTCAACAAAATGGAGTAGTGAAGACAAGATGGAGTCATATAGGTTGCCTTGTCAGCAAGGCCTGTAGCCTTCCCTTCATAGTCTTTGAGTAACCAGCTTTTGGTTTTTTATTTCCTTTTTTATTTTTGAATTTGAAAACAGAAAAGGAAGAACAAATAAATAGGTATCTTTCTCATGAAAGCAGATACAAACAAGATGGAAGATGGTCAAAACAGGGTGGTAACAGAGAAAAGGTGGTAACAGTTGATTAAGAAATAAAGTTCTTAGACTTTGGTATACCCAGAAGAAAATTTGAATTTGTGACAGGAAAGATACCCAACTAAAATCCAGGTTAGTCTTTACTCAGAGAATGATTTAGGATGAGAATAAACAAGGAGTGAAAAAAATGGCCTTTTCTCTTTTGCTAAGCACCCTACATGGCAAAAGCTCTCTTCTTTCTAGACGTCTTGGTAGAATACCACCAAAGTCTCTGACTATCTATACCTGCATGGTTCTGGGTCAAGTAGAAAACAAATTTGGTACTAGTTCTCTTTAATGCCATGCAAAATTGTACCTGTGTGTCTCCAAGTATATCGGCTACATTGTGAAACATGCATAAAACAGTCAACCCAAAGCAGGTCTTTTAAGGGTATTGAGCCAACTTGCAAGTTTTGGGGCTCAAAGGTGGGGCTGCTTCTTGGCTTTTCTGCTTTGAGAAGTACCAAGTACATGTCTACCATGTGTGGCCTTCTCTTTAAGATTAATAACACTATAAAAATGAGCTATGGCTAAACCAAAATTAAAGAAAAATTAAAGTTTCAAAATGACTGTGGTACTAGTAGTAGTAGGAGGAGTAATAATTCTTCATTATTCCATATGCATGCTGAAAATAAATGTCTAGAAAACATGTATAATTTTACATAATGTATAAAATATTAAAATATTAATATTTTCTAAAAACATCTTTTCCCAAAATATCACCTTTCTCAAACTTAATCTTTTCATATGAAATTATTTAAATATGAAAATATTTAAAAAATATAGAAGGTAAAATAAGGATAGTACATTATAGTAGGTAAACTTTTCTTTGTTGAGGAGATATATGATCAATATTTCATCAGTAACCAATTTAAACATCTAATATAGAGATAAACAATCTGTTATGAATTAGTATTCATTTAAAGATTACTTAAAAATTATCAAGGGAAACTCAGTCGTAACAATCTACCTTTATTATTCAGAAGTTTCTATTACTAATTAAAATTGTGTTTTAAATTATTGAAATATTTATCACTTTTAAAATAATACTTATGTTTAACTCTTATTTATAGTTTACTCATTTTATTCCATTGGAAAAGGAAAACATAACCATAAATATGAAAATATATTATTGTATAGATGATCAAATGTATATCACAAAATAAGCAAACATTTCTTCTGGTGTATATATTTTAATATATGTTGCATAAATAAAATAAATAAAAGAAGTACCTTCTCTTACATAGCAGGCATTTATTTGTTATTCTGTCCCATTGTTACAATTCTGAACTGATCTTTTGCTCACTTCTAGTCCCCAAATTTTGATATAATATTCACAGTGCAGCAGAGATTTTCAAGAAGCATTCTGTGCAAGTGAATTTGAAGTACTGATTTAAGATGTCCTTGTTGTATTCTCAGAGACTCATTATCAATGAGTAGAAAGCTGGGAATGTAACAACTCAAAGAGAATGACAAAACAGTATAGGCAAAAATTGACAATGACCCAAGAAAAAAACTGAGAGAAAGTAAAATCTCTATAGAAAGTACTATTCATTAAAATACAAAATACAAATATATTGTAAAAATGGAAACATAGTAAAATAATATAACTATAATAAAAATAGTAATACTTGAGAAATAATAGAAGAAAAATTTCAGGAAATAGTGAAATGAATCTAGAAGAATTTAATAAAAATAATAAAAATACCTAGACACTGTTAGATAAAATTACTGAGCTTTAAGCGGATAAAAAATAAATAACATAGGAAAACCTAAAAATTGGACAAAATGGTCTTTTTTTCATTTTTTCCATAGTGGAAAACTATCTAGCTCCTCTGTGGGAAAGCAAAACTCAAGGGTTTTAGATAAAGTCAAATGGCCTTGTCACAAGAGACAGTCATTGTCAAACATTTAAGAAGTTGGGGGATTAACATTTTTTAACAGATACAATTTTGCTAATGAAATATAAAACATTAAAAATTAGTTCAGAAACTGATAAAAATGATTGAACTATATCTATATAATTCATGTTGAGCTTAGAATAGCAATGTAATTTTAATAGACATTTAAGGTAGTGACATGCTGTACCTAATAAAGATTTGTTGACAGAGAAGAGAAAAGATTATAAAAATTACTTTTTATGAATCCTTCTAAGATTAAAATATCTGTTAAAAACATGTGCCTCTGATCTTCCTTTTAGTTAGAAACCTCCCAAAAGAAGTACACATTCTTCTCTGCTTCTGCAATAAAAGTTTTCTGCCTAATTCTGAGATTCAGTACCAGAAAGTACTTAATTGGGGTGCCTGGGTGGCTCAGTGGGTTAAGCCTCTGCCTTTGGCTGAGGTCATGATCTCAGGGTCCTGGGATCAAGCCCCCCATAGGGCCGGGCTCTCTGCTCACCAGAGAGCCTGCTTCCCCCTCTCTCTGCCTGCCTCTCTGCCTACTTGTGATCTCTCTCTCTCTCTGTCAAATAAATAAATAAAATCTTTTTTTTTAAGACTTTATTTATTTATTTGACACAGAGAGAGAGATTACAAGTAGGCAGAGAGGCAGGAAGAGAGACAGGGAGAGGAGGAAGCAGGCTCCCTGCTGAGCAGAGAGCCCGATGCGGGCCTCGATCCCAGGACGCTGAGATCATGACCTGAGCCGAAAGCAGAGGCTTTAACCCACTGAGCCACCCAGGCGCCCATAAATAAAATCTTTTTTTAAAAAAGAAAGTACTTAATTACTATCAATGTAGATAAATTCATCTGATTATCTTAATCAGAATAAATACACTAGTTTTTTTTTTTACCAATATGCCATATATTTTTTTATTCATTTCATTGAATTAAAACTTGGACATGGGAGAGGGTGCATGTACTGAGTTGCCCCTTAGCCTCATCTCCTTTGAATACACCCAATATCTGCTGCTTGGGCCAGGAAGATTAAGAATTGGAAAAGCAATACATTATTTTAATTGGGGTAAAATTTCCAAATCTGTGAAATGCAGTTTTGAAATTTACAATCCAATAATCTTGAGCAAAAAAAAAAAAAATCCATATAATCAACATCCATTTGAGCTATGGGACAGTTATGTCACCTCAAAAAGTCCCTTTGAGCTTCTCCCATTTAAATCTCATCCTCACATCATAGAGATGCTCCATTCTTATTTCCATAACCATGGGTTCATTTCATCTGTTTTTGAATGTTATATAAGTAGAGCTATATAGTCTGCAACTTTTTGTTCCTGACCTCTTTTGTTCAACATAATATTTTATAGAGACCTGAACATTTTGTCACACATATCACTAGTTGATTTGTAGTTGCTATTGTTGTTAATTTTCAGTAGTGCTCCATTATAAAACTATACACAATGTGCTTATCCAGTCCTCTGTTGAGGAATGTCTGGGTTGTTTTAAGTTCTAGGATATTAAGAATGAATTTGTTCTAATCAGTTTTGAACAAGTCTGTATCTGTGCATACGCTGTTATTTCTCCTGAATACATAATCACTTTAGAATTTCCTAGATCAAGGGGAAAAGTATTTTAAACATTATAAGAAATTAGTAAGTTGCTTTCAAAGCCGTTTATCCTATATAACACTCAGAAAAATACAAAAGATTTTCAGTTGCAGCATATCCATAACATTCAGTGCTGTCAGCCTTTTAGCAATATTTTTAAAGGAATTCTATTGTATGTCCAATGGCGTGTCATAATTTATAGTTGCATTTTCCTAATGAATAATATTTCAATATGAACTTGTATTGCTCTCCATTTATTTATTTTTCTTAAATTTCCTTAGTAATTTTAGAATTTTCATTATAAAAGTCTTGCATATATTTTGTTCGATTTATTCCTCGGTAGTATATGCTTTTGATTATTTTACTGTGAATTGAATTTTAAATTATTTTAATTGTTTATTACTAGTATGTAAAATATACTCTTATATGTTAACCTTATTTATTACAAAATTGATACATTTGTGTACTAGTTCTAGTAGCTTTTCAAGTAGCTTCTTTAGTTTTATTTGCATAAGCAATCATGTTATTTGCAAATAAAGAAAATGTTGTTTTTCCTATTTTGTGATTATGCTCTTTATTTTTCTTGTCTGTTTTATAATGGTTTGGGCCTACGGTTATATGTTGAAGATAAGTGGTAATATGAACATTCTTGCTTTGCTTCCAATTTTAGGGGCAATTATCCAATATTGTATTGTACCATTAAATATTTCACAGAGGTAGATGTCTTTGTATATTATAGAAATAAAAAAATTATACTCAAGAGCAAACTGAAGCTATCTATTCATATTTGGGTGACTATTTATATTTAGGTATAACAAGAGTCAGCTACCATTGCCTTCGTTTTGTAGAGACTCAAAGTCAGTCAGGAGAGTGTGAAGCCTTTACAGGTGAAAAAGGGAAAAAGCTTCAAAAAGTTTAGGTAGAGGGAAGCTGGAGGTGAGCTAAGTAGAAGTGAAGTAGCTGATAAGACTGGTTTAGGGAGATATTTAACTTTCTCTGGTGATCCTAAGTTGGCAGCAAGGGCAAAATTATAGAAGTTGGTAGTTAATGAAAAAATCATGACTCTTCTGGGTCAATCAATATACAGGTTTTGGTTTGATTTCCTGGGTTGGTTGCTGCAGAGATTGTGGATCAGAGTTCTACTCCCATATATGATTTGGCCCTCACCCCCGCCCATTTGGTCATTATTTTGCCTTCAAAAGACTGATAACTTCAGGGAAGTCTAAGGATTCAGATATTCAGTACTTGGGAATGCTTCAGTTGTGCCCATTTTGAAAAATCATATCATGAGATCTTCTTGAGCTTTTTATAGCTTTATCGTAATGTCAATCTTCTGATGAGAAAGTGGCTATAAAAAGACAGTTAAGACTTTGGATAGAATGTAGTGGATTAGCATCGTGATCATTACGACAAAAACAAGAACAATCAATAGTTCCCATAAAATGCTTCAGAAACAGGAATCCCAATTGCCCAACTCACTCCAAAAGAATAAATCCTACAAGCTATTAGATCAGCCTTAGAGACTTATGTAGCTTTTTCCTTAAGGCAGCGATAACTTGTTCTACCTTGCTGCACTAATCATTTTTTTTTAATTTATATTTTGCAGTGCGTTGACATCTTGGGACCCTGTGGACTATCCCTGATAGGGTTAGCTAATTCCTAGAAATAGTAAACAACTTGCTTGTAATTGTGCCTTTTATATCCAAACCAACCAATCTTGAGTATTGGACAACTAGGGATTACTCCTATACCTCACAGCACCCAAATCATTCAAACTATCCAATCCTAAGCCTACTCAGCTGGTAACTCTACCTCATGCATTCCTTCTCCACAAAAACCACAATAAAGGCCCATGCTTTCCTCTGGTTCCTTCTTCCTCCACCACCCACCTGACTGGTGCTTCCCCATGTTCCCCTGTCCTGCTGGATGGTGCACCATGCTTCATGTTTCTGGAGATCTATGAGTATAAAAACTTCTTCCTTTAAGATACTCATTTCCTTGTTTCTATATGCCACTATATCCTCATGAAAAAAAAAAAAATCCTGGGTACATTTTAAAATACTTGGCTGCTTCATTGATCCAAATATAGCAAGGAATATTAGCAATATCACAGATACTACCATAACTTGCTAACAAGAAATCTAGAGCAATAAAATAATCCATCACTACTCATGCCAATGGATTGAGAATCATCTGAGTTTTATCTAGGGAAGAAGTAAAATCTTTAAAAACTTCTGCCAGAGTTAGTGAGAAGTGTCTTCCATGTTTTGGTCTATTTTCATGACACCCACCCTACTACTGGGAACCTTGCTGAGATTATTCACACAAACTTTGAGTCAGTAATTCTCTTAGGTAGAATGCTCAATAATCAAGGGAAATGTCATTCTAGAGCTTGAATCGGGGTTGAAATTTCCAGCCATAATGATTTATAACATTAGTGTCATTCTGTACAGACAAGCCTTGGAATATCATTCACAAAAGACATGAGGTGTTAGTCTGAGACAAAGAGGACAGGCATTCTGGCCACAAAGGAAGTAGTATAAAGGAAAGCCATATGAAAATCCCAGAGAAAAAGGAGTTGTTTAAGAAATGAGGTGGAAACCAGTGCCTTACATTTGCTTGGTTACATATTTGGATCTCTATTAGTCAGATCCCATTGGCAAGTATTTGATCCATTGCCCAATGAAGTTTGCTAAACTTAAGTTGAGAGCCACCTGGGCTCTAGTTACTAGATCACAGTAATTTTTGCTTTGTTTTGTTTTGTTTCTAATGTTTGGAATATTCTCAGAATGGAATAAAAATGAAAATCTGATCCAATGATGACGGTAAGAAGGAAAGAGAAAAAGTGTGACTTATGGGTAAATGAAAAGAAGAGGTCTGTGAAAAAAAGGAGAAGAATTTTAATAGATAGACAGACAGATAGATAGATAGATAGATAGATAGATAGATAGATAGATAAATAGATTATAGATATAGAAGGCATAGGTATAGATACATCAGTGACAGAGAGAGAGAGAGCAAGAGCAAGCTCTCTGGTGTGTCTTATAATTCTGTTCTCTGTGATCCATCTTGGATGTAAGCTGTCTACTGTCTCAGATCATTAACTTGTTGCAAAGGTCTTGCCTCAGCTACCACTTTCAAAAATCAGATGCTTCTAGAGGATATCTGAGAACCCAGAGTCTGAGATACCCTATGGACAAAGGATCTTAAATAATTAATAAAATAATTAGATAACCCTATTAGAATTGCCTTCCAATTTTTTGGATTTCTGTGTTGCTTCTTTAGTTGTGGAAAATGAATCCATGAATTGACTCCCTGGAGTCTCACTACTATATTTGCTAATAACAGTATCTAACAAGGCCCTGTGAGGACAACTATTATCAAATATTGGAAAATACTTGCAAAATAATAAAAAGATTACTTAGGAATATGTGATAAAATGGTGTTAATCTGTTGATGAGAACTCTGGGTGTAGTACAGGAGTCCCTTGGTATATTGCCATATTTGAAAGCAGCAGAGCAGAGTCTAAAATCAGAGATAAAATCCCTAAAATCTCTAAATGCATGGGTGTTCCAGTTACCAATAAAAATGACGTGTTCCTAATGGAAAGGACTATATGGCCATAAGAGCTAGTGGGAATATCTTTAGCCAAGGGAACGAAAAATTTTCTGAAACTTTTGTTAATTTTTATTTAATAATGCCTTTGGTTCTTTAACCTTTTATAAAGATTACAGATGATAAGGAGAGAGTGTAGTATCTGAGGGATCATAGTTATAATAGTTAAGGTCAATAGGCTAACAACAACAGCACCAAAATGTTGACTATGGAAAGCTTCTTCCTGTACTAGATGTCCTTCCCTTTGAGGTATCATGCTGTTGATTTTAGGATCATGCTGTTGGCTCATTTTCCCCATTTAATCACTCTGCTCCAGGAGAGTGGAGTGAGGAACCTGTTCAGAGAGTCTGAAATAAAAATTTAGAGATGCATATCTCAGAATGGTTTTTGTCTTTTGCTTCTTGGAGGTTCATAGAAAGCACCCACTCTGCTCTTCTAGAAACATCGCCTGCCTCACCTGTGAAAGGAGTCCTGTTCTGGTGCAATATTGCTTTTGTCTGGATGGGTACATCTATGCACTGAGATTCAAGTTTAGGAAGCTGACTCACTTCAACAAGATGATACCATGTTCTATAAGATCTGTTTTATCCATATAAAAGTTATTTTGCTTTCTCCCTCCTTGTAAGGAAACCATAAAAGCTCTAACATTTTTATCATAATGTATTCTCTTTAAAATTATTTTAAGAACTAATATGCAAAAACAAAAATCAGTCTTTCTGCACAAAATTGTATTTATCTTCTAGTATAACTAAATATATTAATTTTAATATTCAATTATATAAAACATTTTCATTTTGTTTCCTTATTTATCTATATACTTTAAAGAAATACCTGGAATGTTGTTCAACAAGTTTTGACAGTGGTTGCTTCTTGATGGATTCGGGGTGACTAAGTTTTGAGTTAATTACTTTATACACTTTATTGTTTGATGTTTTCATCTCCTTGGGATGCCACAATAAAACACCATAAACTTTGATTTGAACAACAAAAATTTGTTTCTCAGAGTCTGTAAGCTGGGAAGTCCAAGATCAACATTCTAGCACAGTAATTATAGTGAAAGTTCTTTTCCTGGTATGCATATGGCTGCCTTCTGGCTGTGTACTCATATAACCAGGACTGTGAGAGGGAGAGGGATCAAGAGATGAAAGAAAGAGACAGAGAGTGTGTGAGAGCAAGCTCTCCAGTGTCTCTTCTTATAAGTCTCTTCTTCATGATAGGCACTTATCATATAATGAGAGCCTCACTTTTATAACTTCATCTAAACCTAATTACCTCCCAAAGCCCCATCTTCAAATGGATAACACAAGCATTCGGTCCATAATACTTGCATTTGAAATTAATGAGAACTTATTTAAACTAAAAGATAATAGAAGCATCATTATTGATAAGAAAATAATTTGGAAAAGATAAAGGTTCCTTTCTTTGATTTACTATCTGAAGAAATATTCACATATAGTTGAAAATAATTGTTTTCGATTGCTTTTTGAGGATAAAAAGTTTGCCAGTTTTAAACCCAAGAAAATTTCAATAATCAATAGCCTCATGCCATTAAGTACATATAAAAAGTGCCATCCCATGGAATGTATAATACATATGGCAATGCGTCGTGAAGAATGTCTAGATTTATTATCATTACTAAAAGAGTTTAACAAAGTTGCTGGTTATAAGATAATATATAAAAATTAATTGCATTTCCATAATCCAAAAACATATAGGAAATATAATTTCATAAATATATTTTAGTAGCTGCTAAAGTAAGATGATTTATAATAAAAAAGTCAAGGTATCCTTATCTCACCTTCTACATGCAGTCAAGCACATGGATATGTAAGGCAAAACTTTTAAACTTTAAAAATAATTTACCATTGATCTCAAACTACAAGATCAAATGGTCAAATTAATATTAAGAGGATCTTCCCTTCCTGAATTAGCAACAGTAAAAGTGAAAATAACCATAAGAATGGATCAAGGTATTTGCAAAAATATAGCAAACAACTGAAATTCATAACATAATAAGCTGCTATTTATTATTTAGAAAAGGGAAAAAATTAAAATATGGAAACATGTAAGCATTTTAAACAATAAAATTATTAATAAAATGAAAATATTAGAAAAAGTACCCAGTCTTGTTAATTCAAAATAAAACTAAGATGAGATATTAATTTCGCCATACATCAGGTTACAGACTGTTAGATTTTGTTTGTGTGTGAGTTAAGAATGAGGTGATGGGAATTTCTTTATACTGCTTGTTGACATCAAATTGATGTGATAACATTGTATAACAAATCCACATCATTTAGCATGTTAAATGTTAGCATTTAACGAAGCTAAGCATGCACAAACCTTGAAACCCATGAATCTCATCCCTTTTTCATATGCTTTGGGTGACAAGTACATGAATAATCACAATAGCTTTGTTAATTAAGAAGATGGGAAGTAATGTTTATTAGTGGTAGAAAAGTTAAGCATGTTCTACTCATTCATTTGAATATCAACACATACATCAAATTGGACTAATCCAAGAACCTTAATTAGGGAGAAATGAATAGCAAAGTTAATCTTGAAGGAAACAACTAGGTGGAAGGATTTGCTCTGTTGGATATTAGAATTTTGTAAGATAAAACAATTCAGGCAGAATTGTATAAATAACTCAAGATTGATTAGAGGGTTCATAGGCAGACCCATTCATATGTAGGTACTATCTTTTGTCAAAATTCCATGGACTAATGTATTTCAACTGATAAATGATAGAAATGACTGCCCATTCAATGATTGCTGCATTACTGATTGTATGTCTACCTTAAAAAAAATAAAAAGAAAGGAAAAGAAAGAAAGGAAAAGAAAGAAAGAAAGAAAGAAAGAAAGAAAGAAAGAAAGAAAGAAAGAAAGAAAGAAAGAAAGAAAAAATCTTGGCTCCTAAAACACAGACTTATCAAATCTAATCTATATTAATTGTGGATCTAAAAATCAAGAAAATATCTTAAATAGAATAGAACATAAGAGATCGTGTTCATCGGGAAGCTTGGGTGGCTCAATTGGTTAAGCAGCTACCTTCAGCTCAGGTCATGATCCCAGAGTCCTGGGATCTAGTCCCGCATGGGGCTCCTTGCTCGGCAGGGAGCCTTCTTCTCTCTCTGCCTCTGCTTGTCACCCTGCCTGCTTGTGTTCTCTCTCTGACAAATAAATAAATAAAATCTTAAAAATAAATAAATAAAAGACATTGTGTTCATGGCTTTTGAGTAAAGGCAAACCAATTTTCTTTAAAAAGTCCAATAGAGGGACACCTGGGTGGCTCGGTTGGTTAAGCAGCTGCCTTCGGCTCAGGTCATGATTCCAGGGTCCTGGGATCAAGTCCCGCATCAGGCTCCTTGCATGGCAAGGAGCCTGCTTCTCCCTCTGCCTCTACCTGCCACTCTGTCTGTGCTCTCTCTCTCACTCTCTCGGACAAATAAATAAAAAATCTTAAAAAAAAGTCCAATAGAAATATTTGTTAGAGACTCAAAAACACATACAAAATAAATAATTCAAAATGCTAATAAACATATGAAAACTTGTCCAATGGCTTTAGTAATTATAGGACTCAAAGTCAAGTCACAATATGTCCACCCAACAGACACGATTCTTGAAAAATCTTAAGTACTGAAAAAGATGGAGTTAAGTGGGAATATTCACATACTGTGTAGGGACAGCCTCCCTTTTTAATACCTTTCACCCCTCTGAACTCCTCCTGGGAGTTCACTTTTCAAATACAAACCAATGGATCTCCAGTCACCTCCCTTATAAGGCTTTCACATCCTGACCTACTGTACCCCTGCTCTAATCACCCTAGGGCCAGGCACCAGACAACCAAAAACTAACCAATTCTAAGCCTGTTTACTCTCCTTGCTTGTTCTTTCCCACAGAAACCACATTAAAGCCTGTTGCTCAAAATTCCTCCTGCTCTCCCTGGCTTGTGACTGATTCTGGCGCCCCCCTGTGTGGCCCTCCTTTGTGTGACATGGTCCCTCCTCTTGGGAACTGTGAGCAATAAGCTATCTTCACAATGGCACTTGTTTCCTGATCTGTTGGTCTTGCAGTTCTCAGATTTTCTATTAACACATTATATTAAAATATATATTTATTTATTATAGGTGAAAGTTTGGGAAAGGATATTCTAAAAAATGACAAAGTTCAATCACACACAGTTACTTGAAAAGGGAGACATTCAGAGGATTCCAAGTGCAGTGACATGACTAGTGTGTGATTGATGAGAAAAAGGGAATGATACTGGGTGCCAATATTGAGATTAGAAAATTAGGATAATCTTGAGATAAAAGATGAAAGTTCTAATCGCTTAATCTAGCAAAATCAATAATGAAGAATCCATGAAGAATGATACCCAGCTCTGTTTTTATTTTTATGTTTTTTCAGTTAACCTCGGAGCAGGAATATTTTGGCTATTTTTGTTGTTATTACAGTTTGGCTGTTTTGGTGACTTCTTGGTTTTCGTATTAGAATGTTTTTATTTTTAATTTATTTTTCCTTTTGTGATACTCTACAGACAACCTTTTGCATACATGTTAATATGTGATTGTACTACTTCTTTTTTAATATAAGTTAGTCATTAACAAATGTATCCAGGACTTAATACCATACTTTTGTCTTCTAAAGAAATAATTAAAATTTTTCTATGCAATGAATGACCTTGAAAATTCAAAAGTATGCACACAGGGCACATAGTGCTCATTCTGAATCTAATTATTTAACTGTTGCTTAATTCATTTATTTAATCATTCTTTTGAGAGAAATATATTGAATAATTAGGTAAATATTCATCAGCAGTAACCATATTTATTTGGTGATTTTGTATGCAAGATAGCATGTCACAGTGTTGAAGAAATACATATACTTAGTAGGATAACCACTACTCAATTTGTGTATCATTTAAGCAATAAAAAATTAAAATACATTTTCAGATAAAAGGGAGATTTTGAATTTGTGCATTCTTGTTTCTCATCTAGTTAAAAACATAAATAAGTCCTTTATGTTTTAAAAGACAACCTATCTAATGGATCTGATGAATGTTTATAAATCATACATTAAAATCCCCTCTGCTTTAATGGGTTGGAAAATTAACTCTCAAAACTGTCTCTATACATTAATATATGTTTATTTAAAATATTTTATAACACTATTTCATGGATCTACCTATATGTATATGTAAACAATATCCTTGTGAACAAATAAGTGGGAACTTGATCCTGTTCCAAGCAGTTTCAGTTACTGAAACAATTCCCTCACGTAGTTTCATACCCGACTTTCTTCCCACTAGATATTTGTGATTATTTTTCAGAAAAGTTCTACAATTGTCCAAAAGTTCTATCAATTTGAAAAAAGTATATCACAAAGTGTATATAATGAATATTTCATAAACTGAAATCTTTATTTTGCTTCTCACTAATTGATAGAACCTCTTATATATGAAGCTATATAAAATAAATTACTATTTAAAATATATTCCAGGGTGCCTGGGTGGCTCAGTGGGTTAAAGCCTCTGCTTTCGGCTCAGGTCATGATCTCAGCGTCCTGGGATCGAGGCCCGCATCGGGCTCCCTGCTCAGCAGGGAGCCTGCTTCCTCCTCTCCATGTCTCTCTGCCCGCCTCTCTGCCTACTTGTGATCTCTCTCTCTGTGTCAAATAAATAAATAAAATCTTTAAAAAAATAAAATAAAATATATTCCAAATAGGTATTATAATAGCTTATATTTAAAACCTGAGAGAAGTGAACTAAACCTGAGTAACGTGGTTTATACTTAGGTATATAAAAACGAAGAACACATTTCCATCATCTATATTTAAATAATTTTATGTATTATAATTAAATGCCATTAGATTCTTTTGTCTCTAAATTGTATAGTATTACTTGAGAGAAAAAAGATATGTATTTTCCCAGAAGTTATCACATAAACACAGTATTAAGTAAAGTTCAAAATTAAGAGCAAAAGTAAAAATCAAGTAATCATTTAATTTGGAGCACTGACACAAACGTATTATTATAAATGCAAAGTAAACAGAACAGTCTAGTCTACTGGTTGCATCATAAATTATTTATCAACACATAAATGTGCATAATCAGAACAGGATAAGTGAACTTGCTCTAGATTTTCAAGGATAAAAAATTATATATCCAAGATCATTGAGAAATAAGAAAAAGGGATGATCTATTAAAATATTTTCCTGAATAGGTGTCAGCTAAAAATCATGCCAAATATGTGTGCACACTGGAATTCTATTGAAAGGGTTTATATGAAAAAAATAGGAATTCCTTAAAATTTCCTAAAGTCTTTGTATGTGAATTATATTTCAGTAAAGAACAATTTAAAATGCCCTAAGTATTCAATACTAAAAATGCAATATGTATTAAATTTTAATTTTAAAAAATCAATGTATGCTGTCAACAATTTCCAGGTTTTATGGTGCTTTGCTGGCTCAGTTGGTAGAGCATATGACTCTTGACCTCGGGGCGCTCACTTTGGGTGTAGAGTTTACTTAAAAAAAAAGACTAAAGAGGAACTAGAATTAAATTTATTTTGATTATTGTAGGTCAATTTTCTAGCTGTAATTTTTTCAATGTTTTATGTATTCAGCATAATATATTTATTTGAGGATGTGTATAGTACAAAAAGTTAAAAATATTTAATGACATTGTATCAATCATGATTGTACTTAGTTTTTCTTTATAAGTTTATAAAAACATAATATTTAAAGAATATATAATTTATAAATTTATTGATTAACTGGCAAGTTTCATCATAATTGCTCATAATATTATAGCCAAAATTGGGCTAGAAACTGGACTTGTATATAGTTTGAGTGACAGAGAAAACAAATCTAAAATAACAAAAAAGAAAGCAATAAATATTTAATTCAATTGTGAAATGACTCATATAACTGGTTTAAAAATAAAATCTAATGTAGAAATAAAATAAATTCTGGTATAAATAAATTTGATAAGAAGCAAAGCAATTTTCAGCAGTATGAACCTTTTAAAATTGACAAAATGGATATCATAATTTTAAAACATTTACTTAGATCTTTGGGTCACTTTCCCTTATACTGTATTTGTATTAAATTCTTCATCGTCTCCCATTTGAGATATATACACCAATTTAATAGTTTCAATATCTATAGAGATTCTTTATTTCATGGGGATTTTGATCTGTTTTGAATTCTAAGCAGAAGAAATGAATTCATGTCTACTAGCACTTCTATTTGCTACAGGAGGTCAATATCCAGACTCACCCATTTTTTTCGAAGGCCTTCTTGCTGCAGGTATGTGTGCACGGTGTCCACCTGTGGACAATTATAAGCTAATATTCATATGACTCATCATTATTCTCGATGTTACAATCTGCCTTTATGCTACCACTTGACTCAATGCCCAAATATCATATGGTCTGTAGGTAATATTAAGTTCAAGTCTTCCCCCAGCTATTCGGCTTTGTCAGGGATCTTACTATAAAAGGTTTACTTAACGTGACACGGTTGAGATAACTAGACAGTAGGAACAATTCTCCTCAGAGCTCGAACTCATTTTGCAGTTTTTTCTATTTTCTGTCTTCTAGTAACCATAAAAGGCTTTGGCAAAAATCACACAAATTTTATTTTTACACCCTAATTCCAGGAAGGTTGCTGCCTGCTGCCTCCTATCTTCCCCAGATTCACCAAAAAAAAAAAAAAAAAAAAAAAAAAAAAAAACAAACACAAAATACAAAAGTAAAATAGAAAAAAAAAATTACACCAGTTAACATTTTCTATTGCAAGCATAAAACTATAATTTTTTGGAAATATTTTAAAACTGATTTAGGATATTATTTGATGAGAGAAACTTTATATTCTATTTTGTATAGTGAGATGATAAAAGTAAAGATTTTTATCTGAGCAACTCAGTATGTTTTTATAATAATAAACCATATGAATTTTTGCAAGAATCGTATTAGCCTGTAATGTCTCCTAACACATCATAAAAATAAATCTATAATTATGGATGTAAAAAATCAAAACAATAGCTATAGACTAAAACATAAGAGGTTATTAATGGCCTTGGTGTAAAGAAAAGTCAATTATAAAAAAGTCCAACAAAAACACGTGTAAGAGACTTGAAAAGACACAAACAATTCTAGATTTAGGAATAGGATACCGTGTTTAAACTTCAAGTTTTTTTTTCTCAAATATTGTCATTTTGTCATGAACCTCTTTAAAACTGATCTTGAAAATCTCCAATACAAATCAATAGTCACTTATTATGTTCAGAACATAGGAATTAAATGTCATCTTATAGGATTCTTTACAAGTGAGATTAGATAAAATTTTAATTACCATATTCAAGCCACTAATAAAATTAACAAGCAAGGCTGACTCAGACAAATCTTTTGTTTCTACCACTAATATGCCTTGTAAACGGCCTTGAATATATGCTCAAACAAATGATTATAATTTGATTTGCTCCAATTTATTGAATCAAAATGATCTCATATGAATTTTAGTCTTTCCCAAACTGGATTAAGAATATTTAATGGTTAAATCAATCTTGTAGAAATTTGTGAAAAGGCATCAACATTAAAACAGGAAAAAAAAATTTGCATTAGTGATAAATAGAATGCAGATAACAATATTTTTCAATTTCAGATTTGAAAATGAGAGGAAAACTACAGCTTTATATATCTGAATTTATTGTGGCAGTGTCACAAATAATGGAAATAGTTTCATCCTTTCTAAAGATTTTGAACATGCTCTTTGATTATATTGTAAAATGTACTTAAAATATTAAATACTTTTCTACAAAAAAAAAGGAAGCATTCAACTCAAAAGTCACACATGTTTAGCAGTGTCTAGATATTGTTGGAAGAGGATGATGCAGCAGATGTGTTTTCCCAGAGATGTAACACGTCAAGAACAAATATTACAGAATGGCAAAAGCTACAATCTAGAAATGTGAAAAAGTTTCAATACAATATGGACAGATAATAATAGGATTGGATTGAACTGAACTGTTCATGAAACATGAAACTTGAAAAAGCACATATTTTTGCTGCATATGAAAGGAAACTACATGTATATGAAAGAAATACCATGAAAGTGAGTAAAACAAACTATTGGATTTAGCAACATTTTCTCATCAGAAACCTATATTTTACAAAATTTACTTAAAAAACAAAACCAAAATGCTATCATTGGGTAATATAATGCTAGAATACACATTTTTTCCCGAACAAGGAGGGAAAAGAAATAGTGAAAGGCTAAGTAAGAGAGACAAGATACTGTAGTCCATAGACTGTTCAGTCTTCAAGAGGTCAAAAGCCTGTACCAGTGTAGGTCTTGAAAAAGTGTTGATGAATGACATGGAATGTAGAGACAATAGAAGGGTAAGATATTTTAAATTATTTTTCAAATATCAAAATATTTTTTAAATATCAAGGAACAATTGCTCCATAAAACAAGAAGGAAGAAAAGTTGTTATAGATACGTGGTGGTCAAGAAACTGAATGGTAAGGTTCTGGGGAATTCTCAATTCATGGTCAAGGTCATGGTGAATGACAGGGGTTTTGAAAGCCAAAAGCAAAAATTGTCATAATGGAAAGAGAGCAAATGGTTTGAAAGAGCAATCAGAAGTGGAAGGCTTGGTATAGATAGATAAATATCATAAGCAACAAAAGGGCAGTTTATTTGCAATGTTAATTTGTTTGTTTGCAGAAAGAAAGAACACTAATAGCCTGGCTGCTACAAATAAATGCCAAATGGACATACAACCAATCTCTTAATTATTAGATATGGGAAGCTGGGGTGGTCAAAAGGTAGCACCTCTCTGAAAGAATTATTATTATTATTTTTAAAGATTTTATTTATTTATTTGAGACCGAGAGAGAGATTACAAGTAGGCAGAGAGGCAGGCAGAGAGACAGGGAGAGGAGGAAGCAGGCTCCCCACTAAGCAGAGAGCCCGATGTGGGCCTCGATCCCAGGACGCTGAGATCATGACTTGAGCCGAAAGCAGAGGCTTTAACCCACTGAGCCACCCAGGCGCCCTCTGAAAGAATTATTGAAGCTATATTTTTCAGATACACTGGGTTCTATTCTCATTGAAAATATAGAAGATTTGGTTAATCAGAACACACGCATCCGTAAAGACCCATCAAGATGTGGGATGGAGGGTAGAAGATTGATTATGATAGAGATGCAGAGGCATTTACTGATTAAAATATGCTAATAAATGACTTAAAAGTGAGAGGTAAACCAGAATTCAAAACATAGGGTTTCATTCTTGACAGTCTCTTTGGGGAAGGAGGAAAATTGTGACTTTTAAAATACTTCACCTAATATTTTTAATGACTTCATGAATTGTTCCCGTGACTTATGGAATTGCCACTTTCTGGAACATTATTTAAGGTAAAATGCTTAAGAGGACTTTATTTAATAAAAAGTCTCATAATGCTAGAACACAGAAAACTGTCGAAATATTATAGAAACCCAAACTGGTGTAACTTGGAAGTTATGATTACAGGTATTTTTCTGATCTTTTTGCTACATTTATAATTTTTTTTCTTAGTTATTAATAAAGTTAAATTTTATTAAATGAAAATAATTAATAGGAATTAGTCTGTTAAGTAAAGACAATGAATGTATATTGTGTTTAACGTGTTATACTTATTTCACAGTATTATAGATTTTGTCTACTTCATGGAAAATTATAGGAATTCTGCATATATTTAGCTTAATGTTATCATATCTTGTGTTCTGTGACTCCAATCCAGATTCAACAAAATTAACTCTAATTTGTGTCTTTATTTGTATCTTTTTCTAGGTTAAATATGATTTACAAAAATATATGTTAAAATATTTGAAAATTCTGAAAACCACTGGCTTATAGGAAAGACTATTCTATTCAAAGATGAAGTTCTGTCTCTAGCTTAAGTTAAACATTTGTTTAATTTCAATCTGTGTCCTGGATTTCCCATCTCTAAACTATGTCCACGAAAAGTTTCACTTCTCTTATAGGAATTAAGGTTATTTTTTTAAGTTTGGAATTTATTAGAGAGGTCTGTTTTTTTTTTTTGTTTATTTTTTTTTTCTGGCTTCAAATTACTTTTCTGTCGACATCTTATCATTGCTATAATTTCAACTGAGTAATGTTATTAATGGACTCATTTATTTACCTGGAGTTGTTATCTTTCTGAATGCTATCTTCATATGTTTATGAAGTGGGTGACATATAAATAATAAATAATAGTAAAACAATCAGCCACTAAGAAATCTCTTTTAGAAATTGTGCTAATTATTTATGGTATTTATTTGTAATACAGTAATGCCACTTCTATGAGCATGCTTTAGTTTCTCAATTTTCAAATACTTGATCATTATAATGGAGCTTTTAATTTTTTTCCCCCAAATTTCACAAGTCACTGTTAATAGTAAGCTGAGATAATGTTGTTTTGTCATGGTGCTTTGGTGGTTTCCAGATTTGGTAAGTTGTTCATGCCAGTATCAAAATGCTGAAGAGTTTATAACTTCTTTGATAATTTTACAAATCAAAGAAAAATATTCCTTCCAGATAGTTATGAAAGAACTAAAAATTTTTAAGAATGAATTTATTAAATGTCTCCTTTGAAATGTAATATTGCCAATGTTTCAATGTGCAGTGGCAAAATAAATGCACAGTGCTTCTCTATGCAAACATTATTTAAGTGAACTACTGCATTTCCCAAATTAACAGTATTAAATGTCTTTTAGAATGGTCGTATTATCTTTTAATTCTTTTTAATTTTTGTATTACCTCTGCAAAGTAAAATGGTCCTTAAAATTCTCCTTTTGAGTTTTCAAACATTAGTTTTCCTTGTCTTCAGTAGATTAAAATGTCTGGTTATAAGAAAATAATAGACTGACTCTATACTTTTGGGAGCCCCAGTGCAAAATGAAAATGAGTATTGTGCTTTGTTCTAAACTAGTATGAATTTCAAGATGGTGATGACAGAGCATTAAACCCAACCTGAAGTCATAATGCACACACGGAGTCCTGTCTGATTGCACAGGTAACACAAACATGAAGTCTGCAGTAAGCCCATACCTAAATAGGTAAATCTTACAGGTTTTTAAAACAGGTTCTTAAATAAAAGAGAAAATGTATTTCATGTGTATATTCAGTAATTTGACTGATTGTGAATTAAATTGACAATGATATTAGAATTTGTGCTCAGGATCTCGATTTATATCTGAATAAATAGTTGTAAGAGTTATTTTTCAAAATTAAAAAGATTTTCCTAAGAAGAGGATTCCTGAAATAAAGAAATTAAAATAATTTATAATTTAATTCCATATTTAAGTCCATATCATTTAATTACAGAAATATATATTCCAGGGACTCTTGGGTGGCTCAGTGGTTAAGCAAGGAGACTGCTTCTACTTCTCCTGCTTCCCCCTGCTTGTATTCTCTCTCTGTATCAAATGAATAAATAAAATCTTAAAAAAAAAACTAATAAAACTACTGACTTAAAATACATACATATATATACATATACATATATATTCCATTATTGATTTAAGTGGAAAGATCAAAATAAAATGTATAATCAAAATTACTCAACTATACTATTACTATATAATTTTTAAATTATATATATCACACTGAACAGATAAGATTTGAGAGAAGAAATAAATGAACATTTTTAAACATGTGAAAAATGTTTTCTTGTGTTTTGGAGCCTATTAACAAGGCAGGAGCTCACCACTGATTCACCTCCTGCTTCAACAACCCTGTAACGTGATTTGCAAGCCAGTTGTAATTTCACCCAAAACATATTATGATACGGAATGTATTTACTCTCACAGGGTTTGCCCTACATAATAATTTATAACAGAGAAAAGCATTGTTCTTGAACTTTATGGCTGTTCCTTTTGAAGTTGCATACACCAAGCCTTCTTACTCTATTTCAAGTTATCTGGTGAAATTAATTTGGAATATAATTGATGGGAGGTCTGATCTGAATAAATGTGTATGTTACAAATGCAAATGCATTAATGTATTTTACAGCTATGCCATTTCAAGAACTGACTTATTTCTATCTGCTTTTTATTCACTTTTTTAAATTAGGCTACTGAGGCATATTAGAATTTAATTACACCAATTAGTACTGCCACATCAGACATATGATGTGCCTTCAATTAAGAAGTACCTAATGGGTATTAGTACAATTTAGCTTCATAATTAAAGTTCTAAGAACAGCACAAATTAAACATTATGATTACAAAACATTAAAAATCTACTGGTAAAATTAAAGCTGAATATTTTAGCTTCTCCATTTAAACTGATTTTTAAGAAGAGAATCAGGATTATGTAAAAAACAATGTTAATATTATTGAAGCATTCTTAGTTAAAGTGAAAAAAATATCCATGCATGCATATATACGTACCTATGGATAATGATTAAATATTTAAGAAACTATTCAACATAACATTCCTGTCATCTAATAGGTGTTACAAGTTATTATTTTGAGGTTTTGCTTTGTTTCTTTGCTTTTTCTTTTCTTTCTTTCTTTTTTTTTTAAGATTTTATTTATTTATTTGACAGAGAGAGAGAGATCATAGGTAGGCAGGCAGAGAGAGAGGAGGAAGCAGGCTCCTTGCCGAGCAGTGAGCCCCATGCGGGCCTTGATCCCAGGACCCTGAGATCATGACCTGAGCTGAAGGGAGAGGCTTTAACCCACTGAGCCACCGAGGCGCCCATTTTATTTCTTTTCTTTTTCCCATAAAATATTTGATATCTGTGGTAGCCGGTTAGAACTCCTGCTTTGGGGGCATCTGGATGGCTCAGTTGGGTAAGTGTCTGCCTTTGGCTCAGGTCATGATTTCAGGGTCCTGGGGTCTAACCCCACAGCCAGCTCCCTGCTCAGTGGGGACTCTGCTTCTCCCTTTCCCTCTCCTCTGGCTTGTGCTCTCTCTCTCTCTCTCTCTCTCTCTCTCTCTCTCTCTGTTAAATAAATAAATAAATAAATAAATAAATAAATAAATAAAATACATAGTTAAAAAAAAAAAGAACTCCTGCTTCAGGAAGCATAGATGGCAGACAAAAGCGGCCCCAGTTGCCATCCTTCTGGTTGTGTGACTGTGTTTATACAGGGGCCATATTTCCTCAGGCTGTCCTGGCCAAAGACTGAGTATGCTAGGGTTACTGGCAGAGGGCCTTTTGTTAGAAATAGTGGGACTTTTCTTGCAGAAGACTTTGACTTGAGGACTCCCCATTGGTCTGTCCAAAATTTACTACCACTGTGATGAAGGCTGAGAACCTTCTGTTTCAATTCTTCCTTTTTTCCTTCCACATAGTTCAGAATATCATTGCTGTCTGAAGCCTCCCTGCACTTATACCTGCTTCCTCTCCTTAATAGGATCTTCTCCTATGAATCTTTTGCACAACTAAAAATTTCTTTGTGTTAGCTTCTTGGAAAACAATAAATATCTTATATGGAATACATACATATATGCATTTATTAACTTTTGGCATTATTAGAACACTGATTTCTTAAAGATTATCTGAACAGAGATACTGAAAAAAAAGTAAGAATATCTTTCTATCTGGATTACTTTGAATTTTCTTCAAAAGAAATAGAATAGCATGAAAAATTCCAAATTGTCTATAATTTGGAAGAATCTATCTTCCAAATAGATAATAACAATTCAGAGAAACCCTAGTATTATATTCAAAATAAGCATTATGGCATTTTTACCTCCCTACTTGTCAGGAAATACAGTTAATTTAAAAATACATTTTCCCTGGGGTGTCTGGCTGGCTCAGTAACTTAAGTGGCTGCCTTTGACTCAGGTCATAATTCCAGGGCCCTGGGATCCAGCCCCTTATTGGGCTCCCAGCTCGGGGGAGAGCCTGCTTCTCCTTCTCCCTCTGCCTGCCTCTCTGCCTACTTGTGCTCTTTCTCTGTCAAATAGATAAATACATATTTAAAAAAATACCTTTTAAAAAAAATAAAAATTAAAAAAAAATAAAATAAAAAAATACCTTTTCCCACAATTTAAAGATAAAAAATGTACTAAGACATTCAAACTCATTCTTCTAATTGCTTTCCCTGATTTATATGAAAAATAATATCAAAAATAATATCAACTGATATATTTTATCCATTATTTTAAGTTCCTTCTAATTATCTTAGTTAACCATATAAAAACCCTGTAAGGTTATTATTCCTTTTTATAGTTAAGAAAGTAAGTCAAAAAGAGGATTAAGTGGGTGTCAATTACTGAAACTGATTTCTTGAGTCCATGAGCACATGTACAATTACCTGGGGCACACATATACATAACATACATATCATGGTAATTGTCTCTATATTCTATAGACAAAAAAGGTATGCAAAGTCACTTTCATATATTTCGCTTCCATTCAGAGCTGGCATATAAAAAAGAAAGCGACTGTAGAAATGCATTCATTTATGGTACCTGGTTGGCTCCCTCGGTTAAGCAACTGCCTTCTGCCAAGGTCATGATCCTGGGTTCCTGAGATGGAGCCTTGCATGGAGGCTTGCACATGGGATAGAGCTCTGCATCGGGCTCCTTGATCAGCAGGGAGCCTGCTTCTCACTCTCCTCCTGCACTCCCCCCCTCACACACACTCATGTTCTCTCTCACTCTCTTTCTCTCTCAAATAAGTAAATACAATCTTTAAAAATAAAAAACAGAAATGCACTCATTTGTCTATTCATTAATTTGTTAAGCCAAATATATCAATCACAATCTTTAGGCTCTGTTCAATGTTCTGATAAATAAAACAGATTCTGTGGCTTACAGATTGAGTTAATTTGACTGTACTAATATTCATTTAAAAGGCAGTAGATGAAACAAGATGGGATTGGGAAGGAGACAAACCATAAGAGACTCTTAATCTCAGGAAACAAACTGAGGGTTGCTGGGGGTTGGGGGAAGGGATAGTATGGCTGGGTGATGGACATTAGGGAGGGTTTGTGCTATGGTGAGTACTGTGAAGTGTGTAAGCCTGATGATTCACAGACCTGTACCCATGGGGCAAATAAAACATTATATGTTAATTTTAAAAAAGGCAGTAGATGGTAGATCATGCTAGGAAGGCAGTTCAGGGGAATATATGAGGAACGTCCTGCTACACTAGAAACTTTCCCCAAGACCAAATAATATAGAATGATTTGCAATACAAATTTGTTTACAGTGATCTTTCCATTGTCTCTTGATGAAAGATAGAAATGTATTTATAAGATTTTTAAGATCATCTAGATCTGTAATCATACAATTTATAAAATGGAAACTGCTTTTTTGTTGAAGGTAAACTTATTAAGCTTTGGATCTAATTTTGACTCTTTTAGTTTACTGCACAGTGGTCAATGTAGAATTTTTCTTTTCACTTCTGGATTAGGTGTGTTTCCTGGATGACATAAATATGAACTTTTTCTATTTATTTGAAATTTCATCAGGATGTGATAAGGCAAGCATAGTAGCATTCAATGGAAACTTTTACTTGATTGCTTATAAATTTATTTAGTGTAGGAGATTTTTTCTTTTTTTATTTATTTATCATTTCCACTCCTACTCCATTTCTTTCTGTTTCTGGAGCTTGTGTTAAATGAATGTTGAACTTTCCAGATTTATCCTCTAGTCTAAGATGGCATGATTACGTTAGCATCGAATGACCAATCTGGATGCTTTGCAAAAGTGAGAAGAATTACATTGAAAGAAGTGTGGAAGTGGACAGACCGTTTGAAAATAGTGCATGGATAAGGTGGGAGGAAATGATGACCTGTTTTAGGATAAATATTGTTAATGAGATAAATGATAAGATCAATAAGAATCAGTTTATTGACTAGATAACTGAAAAGGATGACAACAGTAATAAATTTTATTTCTCTTAAATTTTACCCAGAGGGTGACATGCCTTGTCTGGCTTCCTTCAAGTTCCCCACCAAAAGTATTTGCTAAAAATGTTTCCCTTGGGAGTTCTAACACTAAGCAGTTTCTTCCTTGTTTTGCATTTAGGGCCTCTGACATGGCTTATGAATAAGATAGGACTTTCTTCATCTGTGCTTTTATTTTTCCAATTTTATTTTCCAAGTTTTGATTTTTTTATATTTTTATTAAGTGACAACATCATTAAGATCTTACTTATCAGCCTTTCAGGTTCATGTTTGAAGACTCCATTTGCAAGTAACCAAGGCTCATTATCAGGTCAGGTCCCATCTTTAAAAACAGAGCCTACTGAAGGAATAGCCATGTATGAGACATTCTTTATTTCCCATAGTCCGTGGTGTTTTGGACATGTCCCTTGATCTGAGATTGATAATCTCTTCCTAGGATTATCAATAGAATGAGGTAGATCATCTGGCGTCTTTATTTGTATAACAAGATATATTTATACAAATATATCTATTTGTAGGACCAGTAGCTGGTCTTACTCAGTTATTTTCCAGATGAATATGCTTTACAAAAAAAAAAAAAAAAGACTTCTCATTTTGCTGAAAGAATTAGTGGGATTGGAAAGAATTTGTAATTTAAAATTGTTGCCTCCCTTGGTACCTTTAGGATATATTTGTCCATTTAGGACCTCAAGGTGTTTCAAACAGCATATTAATAGTCACATATTAACATGATGAAGGTCACTGATGATATTTCCTGGCTACATTTCAGAAAGAGATAGGGATATCTGATTTTTTGTGATCTCAGATTTTGTGTTTCAGTCAGAAAGGGAAACTTAAGTAAAGCTTAGCTTTTCATTTCTGTATCTAAAAGACTAGATTTCATTGTTCTGCTTTTTTTTCATTTTCTAAAATTACATTTCTTGAAAGGAAACATAGGTAAAGCTTAAGAATAGATTCAAAAAGGGGCTGGTAAACGGGAGCAACAATGGGCAAATACAGACTGTTTGGATCCAAAAATAAACCTTTAGCCACATGCTATCTATTAAGAAAATAGGCAAATTCCCAAACACAAAATTCAAGAATTATAGTTGCATCTGTGAGTCAGATAATGAATGAAAAATAGCTGCAAAATTTTTGACACAGTTTTCATTCTTAAACTGGAGGATGTGCTCACATGTGTTTATTCCATTAATATGTCTCGCAGGTGAAGTATTTTAATCAAATATTAATGATAGAAATAGAACGCAATGAGATAAAATATCTAGCAGCACACTGAAACAAAAACCAAAACTGGAATTGAATATAGGCAGTGTCTTTATAAGGCTTAACCTTTCACTATGTAAATAGATATCTTTTAGTCCAAGAAATCACAAAACCCACACCTTTTTAGGCATATAAGATTCAATGAAATAAATTAAGCAAAGGTCCACTGAGGCCAATTTATAATATCAAATAACAAAAAAATAAATAAAATTAAAAATCCTAAATCTAGAAAAATGAAAATAGCTATGTAGGATTTATATAAGTTCAAAAGTATGATCATTAAGCATATATAATTTTTGCAAAGTTTAGAACCTCCTGCATAATTCTTATTCTCATTATTAATTATTAAACATATTAATTTCACTTTAAAATATTATTTTTGAACTTTCATTTGTTTAATAACAATTGTTGCAATTGAGGGATATGTAAAACAAAAGTTAACTTTCAGATGAATATCAATCTATAAGCCAGCATTGATCATTTACTTGTAAAATAATGTTATTATAATTGTATGCCCAATTAAGATTATAGATCCTGAATTATGGTGCACATCATATTTGTATAAACATAATATCACATATTAAAGATAAAAGAAAGATACTGCATAATTAAAATATAAATAAATATATTAATTACTAATTAGATACGACTATGTAATATGGTCTTTGCTGCCTTGAATTAACTCCTCAAAGATTTTAGACTTTAACTTATTTTCATCAAATACCACAGTCTTTGGCTCTGATCAAATATAATATTATAAACACCATGTATAGACACTGTACTATCTCCTAAAATATTCGTTTTATATAGTTTCCTTTTTTTGTGTTTTACTTTAATTACCATATTTTCATAATTACACTAAATAATTCAATAAATCTACATGTATCCATCACCCAAATTCAACAATTAGTATGGTTTTGCCATACTTGCTTCATATATTCCCTTGCATTTTTTTCCAAATTATTTAAAAAATTATATTGTAGAATGTCATTTCATACCTACATTATTAAGGGTGCATTTCTAAAAAATACAGATATTTATTACACATTTTTTAAAAAGAAAACTAATATTACTTTACTTGCAACTTCAATTCAAATATTGGGTTTGTTTGTTTAGAGAGGGGGAGACAGAGAGAGGGAAAGAGAAAATCTTCAGCAGCCTCCACATTCAACACAGAGCCCCATATGGGCCTCGATCTCACAACCCTGAGATCATGACCTGAGCCGAAATCAAGACTTGGCCACTTAACCAACTGAGGTACCCAGGCATCCCTTGTTTGTTTTTAATGAAACATACTTACCATATATCCTTTCATTATATACATGAAAACGTGATCAGGAAAAAAACATCTGACACGAAATCATATTCAATGAATAATTTTATTTACTCAATCAATCTGTAAAAAGAAAGATGACACCAATATCTGTTTTCTTTCTCTAAGTTATCTCATTATGTTTTTAGATTTTGAAATACTTCAAAGTAGCACTCATTATTGGTTTCAAGTGCATGTTTCCTAGCTGTTTTCAATCTCTTACATAATCAAGTGCAATAGAAAGGATAAAATAGACCGTGTGATCGACCGTAGAAATAGAAGTGGAATATCTAATGTAATAATAGTAAATGATGCTAAAAGCATATTTAAAGTGTAAAATATATATTATTTAATAATAATATAATAAAAGTTTAAAATCTAGTATAGATTTCATAGAAAAAACATAAAAACCCTGAATTGATTATCAGTTAATTGGAAGTAAAATTATCCATTTGAGGTTTTATTTTTTGCATATTCTTCTTTCCCTAGGCTTCCTATATTTATATGGCAGTGAACAAAGTGTATGCCTTAAAAAACACAGGGTTTGAAGCGAATATAGATGAAAAATAATATAAGCCAATAAAATGTGGCAATTACTTCTAAATTAAGAATAGAGGGAGCATTGAGAGAACAAAACAAAAATATGTCAATTTTACTAGTAGGGGATGAATATAAACGGAGCTAGGTAGGTTTATGCTGCATGAGACAGGGGCTACAGTAGGTGAGGGTAAGGACATAGACTAGATAGGAGGCTAGTTCACATAAAATGTTCTAGTTAAAGGAATTTGAACTTTTGGCTCAGGCAATAGAAGCTGTTGATAGTTTTAAGCAGAAGATTGATATGATGAGATTGGCAATTTTCAAGAAATAATTTGGGCAACATTAAAGCAAAGGATCAAAGAAGTTTGACCCCAAGGTAAGGAAATAAGATAGAAGTCTTTAGCAATAATCTAAGTGAAAATTGGATGGATGTTGAAGCTATTTACCCAGGTAGGCTGAGTCAAAATTGATACTAAGAAGGTGGTGTGTTAAGGAGAGTGAAAAGTCCAAGACTGTGGCTTGGGTGTCTGACTTAGGTAATGTAGAATGATATATATGCAGTTATGTCCAGATTCAGTGAGCAAGTTCTGGCTAATGAAATGGGGGTAGAAGTCATGAAAATAATTTTCAAACTTTCCTCTTAAATTTCCTAGGGCATACATGGATATTTTAATAGTTAGTTGTTATCATAGCCCATCTTGACCAATGCCGAGTTTTTGGAAGGATTGAGGGCTATTGTAACAAAAAGCTAAAATATGTGGCATTGTCTTACAGTCAGAAAGTAGGGTGAGGAAACGTAAATCAAAGATCACAGAAGATCATGGAAAGTAGCTTTTTATTCTTCCATCACAGAAGGAAGTGGTAGGTAACAAAAAACTGTTGTATGGGTGTTTCTCTCAGAAAACAAAAACACAGTTTAGCTGAAGACTTATTCAACCTGTAATACACAGATCATTCAACCATCTGTCCAGGAGCCTTTCATAATTATCAAAAACCCAGTGCTTCTATGTACTTCCTATTCTTGCCTTTCTAAATGAGATTTTTGTGATTTTCTTGCCCTTGTTCTCATATAGGATATGGAAGGTAATATCCTGAAACAAATGGGGACTCTTCAGAACCTGATATAGGCTATCTTATGACACCCCGAAGCCCAAGGTTTTGTGCTGGATATAGAATGGATAAAAATCTGGGTTGTGCTCTTTGGGGATGAGATGGCTGTGTTCCAAGTGAGAAGTGAAAAATGAAGGGTCTAGATTCCATCCAGTTAAATTGGACAGAGGAGTTATAACCCACTTTAAGTCAAGCCCTCTAAAAGATCCTGTATAATCCTCTGTATTTCTCTTCCTTTGCCCTATTGACTTTGAGGGCCACACACTTCAGATGGAGGAGATTGCCTGGTCCATACAGACTTTAGACAGGTGAATAATAGAAACCTAATGTGAGATTTGGAGGAATATTTATTACTAAAGACAGCTTAGTCTATTCTAACTAATATAAGGAATGTGAATTGAGATCACTGGAAGAACAACAAGTTGGTAATGGTTAGGGGTGTGTAGGATAATAATCTAAACTTGGAACATGTCCAGCTCAAGTGGAGATATGCCTCAAGAGATATGCCTTTCTAGTAAAATTGAACATAAGTCTAGGGAGATGATGAAATGAACTTTCACTGATCATAGAAAATAAGGATTTATCAGTAAGTAGAAGCTATGTGAAGATGTTGAACTAGTTGAGGTTGTAAAGTAGCTCTGGTTAGAGTGCAAAGGGGAAGAAACTCATGGCAGAATGCTGCAAATGTTTAAGAGTGAAGTTCTTGCTATTCATTAAAAAATAAAATATTGAGTATGTGCTTTTGGGCTATAAATGGTCTCATTCTAAATATAAAACAGAAACAACCTAAGATCATATTACTTTTAGAAAGTGACATCATTCATTGATACATATTAAGCAGTTCCAAATATAAACTTGAAAATATTCATACTTTTTCTTTAGAAAGGCATGAAGATAATTTAACACTTATTTATTATTTACTGTCCCTGTAGATTGTTATTACTATGGGCCATATCCATCATGTTCATCTCTCTGTATTCAGTTTCTAATATTGGTCCAGGCAGCAGGTTGCAATGTTAAATAGAAAGGCCATAGTAAATTTCATTGAAAGGGTGGCATTTAAGCAGACACTTAAAAGTAATGAGGGATGGAGCATATAGATACCTGAGGGAAGAGACCACAGGCAGAGGGAACAGCTAGTGCTAAGACCTAAGACAGCCATGTGCCTGGCTTGTTTGAAGAAGTGCAAGGAAACCAGTGAGGCTTGAGATGTGGAGTAATGATGAGCTCAGAAGCATAATAGGGATCTTAATGTTGGTATTTTAAACATCACACTGCCTTTGACAACTCCTGTGAATGAGATGGAGAGCCACTATAGTTTCTAAGGAGAGAAATGACATAATCTGACCCTCACGTGAAAAGGATCACTATGGATATTGTGTTCATAACTGATTACGAGGGGGGCATTTTCAAAGAGAAACCCCAATTAGTAATGAATTTATTCAGGAGGTGGATAGTAGTGATTCCAATTCCAGTGAGGATGGTGAGAAGTAGTCAAATTCTAGATATTGTCAACCTTTTGGGTTTAAGCAACTAGAAGGATAGAATTACCATCAAATGGGATGAGAAACATGAGCAGATATGATGGGCAGAGAGCTGGAGATAAGCAATTTATTTGGAGGCATACTTATTATGAGATGTCTATTAGGTATCTGAAGCAGTGAAAGCCCAAAAAATCTTAAAAAAAAAAAAAAAAAAAAAAAAAAAAGGGGCCCCGGGGGGGCCAGGGGGGTAAAACCCT
>LNAC01000631.1:154468-221336 GCA_002007465.1 Ailurus styani
AGAGAGAGAGAGAGAGAGAGAGAGAGAGAGAGAGAGAGAGAGAATTAGTGTAGAAAATGATGGTAGAAATGCATTTTTTTAAAAAGGCAATCAGGAGATAGCGAGGCAACCCAGAATTTAGCAGCAGCAAGAAGAAGCACGACCGTCTTTGGATAGACAGACAAAGCTAGGAGTCCACACTACTGGAGTGAAGGCAAGGGGTTGCTGGCCGAAACCGGTGTAAAAAGTGGACCTGTGTAAAAGGAGCCAGAGTCATGGAAAAAATACAGCTGTTACCAGAGATGACACTATGACAGAGAGGGATTAAGAAAATACTTAGATCTTTCCTTTTCCTGTTTTCATCTAATGTCTCCATTGTTGAATCCCACCTGGAGGCCAGACTTCAGAAAATCCTCAGACACACAACCTCCCCTAGTCAGGGCCTCTGCATTATGAACTGAGCAAGGAAGAGTGAAAAATGAATTTGGGGAAAAATAGACTCATTATAATCATAACGTTGAAGTAGAAATGTGAAAGATGCAACTGAATTTATGAGTGTGGAATTCAGGATAGAGATAAGACATGGAAATATAAATTTGGGAGTCATTAGCATTTAGATTGCATATAAAGCCATGAGATTGAGTGAGATCACTGAGGAAGCAAGTGCAAAGAAATATGAGAGGGAAAAAAAATCAAGTACTGAGAACTGGGGCATTCCAACATTAAGAGCTGTGGGAACAAAGGAGAAACCACTGAAAGAGACCGAGAGAGGAAAATTAAAAAAGCTAGAGAAATAATAAGAAACCCAGGAGGTAGGTGAAAGAGAAGGCAGTGATAAACTATATCAAATGCTGCTAATAGATCAAGTAAGGTGGAAAAAGAGAGTAAGAACCATCAAGAGTGGGGCAGAAATTTACTTAGAATGTGGGAGGAGATTTAAGACAAGGTGAATATAAATGGTTCTTTTGAGAGGTTTTGATAAGAAGGGATTAAGTTCCCTGGTGGTAGCTGGCAAGGAAAATGTGACAGGCAAAGGTTTTTAGTTGTTTATTTTTTGTTTCCTAATATGGAAGAACTAAGAGCATATTTGTAGATTGTGAAATGACCCAGTGAAGAGGAAAAATTTGATTATGTAAAAGATAGGGAAGCATTCCTTGAGAGAAGCCTTTGTGTAGTCACAGAGCTGACAAGTAAGCGGAGGGATTGACCTCAGATAGGAGCATGGATATTTCCCTTCTGGCAACAGTTCTCAACAGAGGGTGATTTTGTTTCCCAGTGGGGCATTTGGCAATGTTTGGAAGGAGTTTTAACTGTCCCAACTTGTGAATGAGGCGCTACTGGATTCAAAAAAGAGAGGCCAGGAATTCTAGTGAATTTCCTACAATGCACAGGACAGCTCCCACCTCCCATCCCCAAAAATCATTATTTGGTTCATTATATCAGTAGAAATTATGAAAAAAAAGGAAAAAAATTGCCCTATGGTAATATGCTAGATAAGTAGTATGTAATTTACAGTACTGGTATTAAGTGTATGTGGCAGTGGGAGCCTATGTGCATTTCCTCCTGATTGCTTTAATTTTTTTTCAGTGACATAAGAAGAAAGATCATCATCTAGCAGTGAGATTGTGGAAGTTGTGAGAGGTTTGAAATGAGAAAACGGTTTACAAATTAATCTTATAAAAAAGAAAGAAAGTGATGGATTGTGCAAGAATAGGGGGCTTCTTTGGCAACTTGATTTTGTAGGTCATAGTTTTAAAGAATTAACAGTCAACATGACTTAGTTGTATGTTTTTCTCCAATTGCATTCAGGCATATGAAAACAGTTTCAGAATTAGTGGAAACATGCATGAAACCAAGGCTATAATTTTGCCAAGTGAGTCATGGTTAGTAGATAAAAATTTATTTGATGACCAAGGATAAAACAAAATATTTGAAGAGTTTAATGCAGTAAAGAATGAAGCATATTCACAGAACAGCAAATAATCTTTTGTAGAGATGATCATTTAACACATACTAGAGGGGCGCCTGGGTGGCTCAGTTGGTTAAGCAACTGCCTTCAGCTCGGATCGTGATCCTGGGGTCCTGCTTCTCCCTCTCCCTTGGCTGCTATTCTGCCTGCTTGTGCTCTCTCTCTGTCAAATAAATAAATAAAAATTCTTTAAAAAAACCCACGTACTACAAAAGAAGAACTGTGAATCAAATTTATATTTATGAAATGGACAGAAAGTAAATGCTTTTGAACCTGGGCTCATTGATCAGATGATTATTTTAGAATACTGAGAATTGCACTACAAGTTGAAAAGATGGAAGAAATTAAATCTAAAGAAGAAGAAGAAGAAACAGCAGTTAGTTTTTTGATTTTTTGTTTTTTTTAAAGATTTTATTTATCTATTTGACAGAGGGAGAGACAGCAAGAGAGGGAACACAAGCAGAGGGAGAGGAAGAAGCAGGCCTCCCAGGGAGCAGGCAGCCTGATGCGGGGCTCGATCCCAGGGCCCTGGGAACATGATCTAAGCCAAAGGCAGACGCCCAACGACTGAGCCACCCAGAAGCCCCAGAAGAAGCTAGTTTTTAAGTTAATGCATTAGTCCAGATGTGAATTTATGAAAGCCTTATCTGCAGCAGTGACAATAGGAATATAGATGAGGACAAGGACCAAAGAGAAATACTGGGTGGAATCGACTGGGTTTCATTGCATCTCATGTTTAATAAAGGGTGTGTGATTTCTAGTCAGTATATAATGATGAAATTTTTAACATGTAAGAAATATGAGTAGAAATAAAATAGCCAAACTTAAACATATTGTTAGGCCAAGTAGGAGAGTTCTGTACAGAAGATGGAGATTCAGGAGTGGCAAGAAAAAGTGGAACCTTTTGACCAATTCTCTTCCCTGACTGGAGCAGGTGTGGGAATGAAACTCCTGAGAAACAAAGATAGGTGATTTGTCTAATCTGTAAACACACTAATGCAGGACTCCTGGAAAATAAACTAAAAAGTTTTTGGTAGCAGGAGAGTCTTTATAAAGTGTTTTTAGCAGACTATGCAGGGTCATCTAGGATTATTTATGATAAACAAACTGGGAACCAAAAATCTTAGAGCCACAATTCTCAGGAAAGTGTCGTGCAAACTAGGCTACTATCTAAGCATAAAAGGAAATATTTTGTGATTAACGAAACACTCTGTGCAAATAAGGGAATTGAACATTTAACTTAGATACTAAATCTAGAAACTTGGGGCAGAGCTCATTAAATGACCAAGAAAGGACCTGGGTTCTATACAAGGGGACTGGACCTTTCCCTCCTTCACTAAGGTCTCATTGTATCCTTGAGATTATTAGTAAAGTTCTATGCTGAGCAAGATCTCTGATTGGAGAATCTTCTTCAATGATCCAGTCCTTGGTGTGAGCTCAGATTGGCACTGTGGGCAGGATTGTCTCTCAGACCCCCAAATCATTCTCCCTAAAGAGTTCTTTTTCTATGTTACAAGAGGCAATGGAAAAATGCAATAAGGCTTGGATTCCAGAATGCTTGGGTACCCAATGTTAGTGTGTAGTGGTGAAAGCGTTGAGACATATTAAACTTGGTAAACCTTAGCATTAAAAAGTGGAGGAAACAGACTGCAATCTGGTAGCAAGGAATAGAGTACAAGGACAAAGGGAAGTTAGAAAATTATTTTGCTGGCATTGCTAGCTCATCTGTAAAAGTCTAACATTTAATAGTGGAGGAAACAATCTGTAAGATTGGATTTTTCTTTACTGGAAGGCCCTTTCTGCAGCTTCTTAGAGAAATCTCATGTCTCCTTGGAAATAATATAAGCCATAGATTACTCAAAAAACAATTCATGTAACTGAAGGCCATGATCAGGAAAGGGCATTTTATTGAAGAACTGCCCAGTCATGAACAGAAGATTGGTGGATTGTTGTTGGCATGGGTTCTTCAAGTCAGAATTCTATATCACATGGAAAGGATTGCTCAGGTTAATCAGTAATCATTAAGTAGACAAAAAAAATTTGAAAAGGTGTTCTAGATGTTATGACAGCCTTCTTGCTGGTCAAGGAAGGATTTGGCAGTCCTATCCTGGAAAAAAATTATAAACCCTCCCTGATAAGTATCCCATGGGATACCCCTTTTCATAAAAGAGGAATGTTATAAGTCAAATGACCTTAGACAGGCTTTCCATTCTCCTTCACCTTAGTTAGTGCTATGGACATAGATGGTGAAAGTACAATGAGTGGGGCCAAGGGACACTTTCCTATCTTATAATCCTATGTATCCTTAGAAGTACCACCACCCCTAAGAAAGAAGGAAAGAAAAAGAAAGAAAGAAAGAAAGAAAGAAAGAAAGAAAGAAAGAAAGAAAGAAAGAAAGAAAGAAAGAAAAAGAAGGAAGGAAGGAAGGAAGGAAGGAAGGAAGGAAGAAAGAAAGAAAGAAAGAAAGAAAGAAAGAAAGAAAGAAAGAAAGAAAGAAACATACAAAAGGTAGTGACAGACATTCAAGTGTAGCTACTACACATGGGAGTATGTGGAGGAAAAACTGTTGTAAGCACAGTAGAAAGCAATTAAAAATAAGAGGAANTACAAAAGGTAGTGACAGACATTCAAGTGTAGCTACTACACATGGGAGTATGTGGAGGAAAAACTGTTGTAAGCACAGTAGAAAGCAATTAAAAATAAGAGGAAGAAGTAAAAGCCAGCTCACCTAAAAGAACTGCTTTAAAGAAAAAAAAAAAGTAAAGGTTTTAAAAAAGAAGTGGACTTTAATAGATTTCCCAAGAAGGAACTGGTAGTGTATTGTCAACTTTCTTTTTTTCTTTTCTTTTCTTTTCTTTTCTTTTCTTTTCTTTTCTTTTTTTTTTTTTTTTTTAAGATTTCATCTATTTATTCATGAGAGACAGGGGCAGATGCAGAGAGAGAAGCAGGCTCCCCAAGGAGCAGAGAGCCTGATACAGAACTTGATCCCAGGACCCTGGGATCAAAACCTGAGCTGAAGGCAGATGCTTAACCATCTGAGCCACCCAGGTGCCCTATTGTCAACTTTCAAATGGGGTGGGGGGAGAACTAGAGCCCCATACCCATCCCCTAGGATATTCTTGAACAGGGTCTGGATTTATTCCCTTAGTTAAAACCAGCAGAATTTGAAAAAGACTAAATGAGGAGCTAAAATCTGTTCACTCAAACCCCAGTCAGGGATCTAAGACCACATTTGTAATAATTTGAGTGAAGTTGCCTGGGATGGTATGCAAACTATTTGAGGATTTTTAGAATAGAGTGTGGAAAGCACAGTAGCCCTTGTGGGAGATAAGGATGATACTCACACATGTTCTAAAGTGAAACCTGGATTTGCCCAAATCTTTGGAATTGCCCAAACTCTCCTCAGTGGTAAACATTAAGCAAAGCAACATTCCAGGAGGCAATAAGAGACTACTGTTCTAATTAAGTATATGGTTGAGAAGTAAGTTTTTCTTCTATTTACTCCCTTTTAATAGTCCTGACTGGTCAATAGTAAGGTAGACAGTTCCTGGACATTAACAGGAGGCTATTAAGGTGGTCATTTCAATGGTTTGGTTATGCCTGATATGATGACAACTGTGTAGGAAATAAAGTAGGCTGAGAGGGATTGGTAGGTCCTGAGGACTGGTTACATAATTCACAGGAAGAGAATGAAATGAAAATACAGGACCCCTTACTCAGAAATTGTTCAGAATTTCAGGACAGCTACGTCCAAATACTAAACTGATCTCAGCACCCTTCTAAGCACAGACCCCTCCCTGTATGACTCTGCAGGTGGTATAACCATGGACCTGGCCCTATACACCATTACTGACCTGGCTAATGTCTTCTTTACTATCCTGAATCTGTATTCTAGTTAGTAACCATTGAAATCTTGTGGAATGAAAACAAATGTATGTTTACTGTCTTCTCATAGATTTGCTTTAATTCAATAACACATTGCTATAATCTGGTAAAGAGGGATTAATAACCAATAACAAAAAAGTTCATACACCACACTGATGCTGTCACAATCATTTCTTCTCAGAGGAGGAAGTGGGAGAGGATTAAAGGGTGATAGTCAACCATATTATAAATAGAAGCCGGCTAATAAATCCAACTAAAATTCAAGGCACAGCCCAATGTGTAAAATTCCTGGTAATTATAATGGAGCAACCAGGAACATTCTTTAAACTATAAGAAGTAATTTGCTTCTTATAGAACCTGCTATTAAGCAATAAACTCAGATATCGGCAAGATTATTTCTCATCTTGTTTATTTCTATTTACAGTCACTAGAAATAATTCTGAATGAGAATATGACACTGTAATAGTTTCCTAAGGCTGCTGTAACAAATTACCAAAATCAGGTTGCTTCAAACAATAGAAATTTACTCTCTTACACTTCTGGAGGCTAGAAATCTGAAATGAAGATGTTGACAGGGCCATAACCCTCTGAAAGCTTTAGAAAAGAATACTTCCTTGCATCTTCCTAGAGGCTGCTATTCCCAGCAATCCTTGGTGGTCCTTAGCTTACAGACGCCATCACTCCAATCCCTGCTTCCATTTTCACACCAAACTCCTTTGCGTGTCCTCTCTTCTTTTTATAAGGACAGCGGGGGTCACTGGAGGTAGTACTCTCCTTAATCTAATATAACCTCATATTAACTAACTATATCTGCAAAAACTCTATTTCCAAATTAGGTGATACTCCGAGATTCTGAGCAAGCATAAATTTGGGTGGAACACTATTTAAACCAATACATGTACCGAGCAGAAACAAGCATTAAAACTATGAGAGTAGGTGATAGCACAGACAGTAACATTAGGTCCTTATGATCCAAGGCAATCTGTCAAATATTAGAAAATACTCCAACTAGAGCCCTTTTGGAAAAATTAAGAGGGGCCAGTAGGTCAAAATCCTCAGGAATCTGACTCAGAATGTGTCTCTGGGACCTGTTGAGTATGATTCATTTGAAAGACACATATCTGTGCACAGAATGAAGCTGCCAATGTCAAGAGACAGGACAAACTACATAATTTGGGTGACCCAGTGAAAAATGTAAATGAAGGGCCTCTTGCTCAAAAATTATTAAGAGTTCATTTAGTTAAATCGTTGTGTCCTGAGATTAATTAGAAGTTGGTCACAAAATCCACAGGATCACGAGCTAGTAATGAGGGAATGAGGGAGAATTCATTAACATATCTTTTCCACCTCTAAAACTTTGTCTTTTATTTCACTTCTAATGGTGGTTCCAAAACCAACTTAAAATCTATATATATCACAGGAGGGTTTTATCAGTGACCAAGTCATGATATCTATGACATTGAATTTGACAGTCCATGTTGCACAAAGAGATTTATGGTGGGCCTTTACT
Organism: Ailurus styani; assembly: GCA_002007465.1. Classification (NCBI taxonomy): domain Eukaryota; kingdom Metazoa; phylum Chordata; class Mammalia; order Carnivora; family Ailuridae; genus Ailurus; species Ailurus styani. Next base: position 161,812 of record LNAC01000631.1, read on the forward strand.
TCCTCCCATGCAACCAGATTAGGGCTACAGGTAAATGGAGCTTCACAACTAAGCAGAGGAGACGTCCCCTGAGAGCTGTCAAACTCTAAAACATTTGTTTGTATGTACTAACAAGGTTCTTGTTATTTGCTGTGTGTATAAACATTATGTGTCAGAATTGCAAAATCTGCCTGATATTGGGTGAAAATGTTTGAAAACAGAATGAAATTATAGTAGATGGAAAAGATGTTTATAAGTAGATTACATTAACATGGAGGGAAGCCACAACAGTATTTCCATACAGGCAGCTCAGAGAAAGGGTATAATATTTTACTCTCTTTTGTTATTCTCCTGCAAATGGCCCATGTTGGTGGAACGTGGCCTGTTTACTGCAGAAGAAGGAAATTAAATTCTCACTGATTTGAATGTGCTACCTGTAAAATTTGGATAAAATAAATGACAAAGTGCCCTCTTATGGGTAGGTGAGTACACTTACCATCCAATGCCCAGGCTTTGTTTACCATTTCATATTTTTTTTTCAGAAAATATTACCAATCCAATGAACTGTGTAGAGCAGAAAAAGCTATACAGCAGAATTTCAGTACCCCATGTGGCCATAAATCAAGATAATACATTGCTAAGATAGCTCTCTGAGTATGATGGAAAACAGATAGTGGCAGCCTACTTGGTATATCATAGCTTGATCTCATCTGTTCCTTTAAACATATCAGTGTGAATGTGGATGAAATTAATTTAAAGAATGCAAAAATGGGGCCAGAAAGCCTCAGCGAATGTGCATTTGGGTGTGATTTGTGGTACTGAAATTACAAATAACTCCCTTCCAGAGGTATACAAAGAACATTTGTAGGAGCCTTATGGCACAACCATATTGTATTTGGTGGTAAAATATACTTGATTGGGAGTCTCATGGCTCACGATATTTTGGGGAGCAGACAAACCTATACATACTTAATTCACATGTAATCTCAACAATGTGTGGCAGATTAATCAGCACTGACTAGTCTCCCTGTACCAAGCATTTTGCAAGAATTACAAGAGCTGGTAATGGGGTATTGAATCTCCTTGAAATATTATTCCAGGAGCCCCATAATTATGATGCCAAAAAAAAAAAAGTACTTGGTAGTTCAAACAAAGACCCTAGAAAGCATTTATAGAGGACTAGCTCAAGAAGGAAATCAGCCTGGATAGAAGACAAAATTCTAACTGAATGCACCAAATGAATAATGACTCTTCCATACTCATTAACAAGGCTGGGATTAAGTTTGTACCTTCACTCAGGAAGAACTATTGGATATTCTAATCACTATGAAATATTTAAATTTCAGTGGCAGGAATTCATAAAGAGTTAAGAAGATTTAAAGAAGTAAGAAGCTAAACTAAAGTAAAATCATAGGAAAACTTTAGCGTATGTTATGGCTGGTTATCACTGAACATTGTGCACTTTAGCATTACTCTCTAACAGCCCACAGCATATGAATAAAAAAGGAGTTTTCTCCTGTGTTGTGAAATTGGTGGAATCAGATAGATAAAGAATAATTCTTTGATACCTGTGGGATGTGGATGAGGACCCAATGGGCTCTATTATATAATGGCCCATAAAAACCAGTAAACCGGTGTCTGTAAAAACCTGGGATATATCCAGGATATGATATGTTCATGAGTCATATAAAATACAGAGTTTAATTAATATGGACTTTTACTCACCACTTTGGTCATTGGGAATATAGATGTAGGGAAAACTTACTTTTGTTGGGAAGGAATATCATTTTCACTTATGTAAGGTGTGTTAAGTATTACCACAATATTTTTGTCACAACTAAATAGTGGTTCATAATTTCACTGACAGAATTAAATTCATATTTATTTAGAGGATGATTCCCAAATCAGAAAATGTTGTAGGAGCTGGTATGAAGATCCTGATTAAAGTGAAATCAATAGAAACTCCTTTTTCAAATAAAAACTGATCTAAGGAAATTATACATTCAATTTAGTACTCCTACAGATACACAGAAAACAATTCAGGTACTTGAAGTTAATGGAGAAAAAAAGTAATTGAGTTGTAAATGGACTTCAAAAGAACTCTTAAAAGAGATGATAGCAAATAACATTCTTTGTAGAAGGAATTCTTAGTCTCTATTGGATGGTTCAAATCAAAATCAGCGTGTTAATCTGCTTAAGCAAATTATTGCAGAAAATCTTATAAGACAAATAATGAACATATATGGGAAATATTTGGCCCTGAGATGTTGACCAAAGTCTGAGGGTGGATTAAAAAGTAGAGGGTTTGGGCGCCTGGGTGGCTCAGTGGGGTAAAGCCTCTGCCTTCCGCTCAGGTCATGATCTCAGGGTCCTGGGATCAAGCCCCGCATCGGGCTCCCTGCTCAGCGGGGAGCCTGCTTCCTCCTCTCTCTGCCTGCCTCTCTGCCTACTTGTGATCTGATCTCTCTGTGTCAAATAAATAAATAAAATCTTAAAAAAAAAAAAAGTAGAGGGTTTAACAGCTAATCTGTGATTCTCAACTATTATTGAAGAGAGGCCCTCCCAGGACACAAGGAAAACACGTGACCCAGATGATTGTGTAAACATGCTACTGACAGAGCTCCGGGAAATCAATCTGAATGTTTTCCTGCCAGCAGAAGAGTGATTATCTATGAAATGATTTTAGCAGAATGCGACCCATTGTTTACGATTGCTTATGGTTAGCAAAGCCGCGATTCACGTATTTATGGGACATAACTCCCTCGAAAATGTTACATATGTTACATAATTCTCTGGTAAAAGAGAACAAATATTTGATTTCTGAGAAGTCTCTCTATATAAGTGACGTGTCCACATACCTTCCTAAAAATCTCTTTACTCTGTTTGGGCAAGGAAATTTCTGTTGGAAACTCCAAAAGTTTGAAGAATCAGAATAAGATATTTGAACCAACCCCTGTTTGGCCAGTGTCTAATGATTACCTAGCTTCCTGAGGTTACTAGTAAACCTTGATTTTCTGTAAGATCTCAGATTCATGAACGTCTAAATTCACCATTGGATCATTTTGTATTACCTCAAGGCATCGTATCAATGTAAAGGAATGAGTCCAGAAACCTCAAAAGGTTTCAATATTTAGGACTCAGAATAGACAAGTAAGAGAACCTATAGGATTTACAAATGTAGGAGGAGAACTAGGAGGTAAAAGTATAGAATTAAAAGGACAGAATTTCATGAAGTGGGCTATAGCAAGTCAAGTAAAAAAAAAGAAAACAGTATCTCTAAGTAATCATGGGAGAATATAGGGGCTAGAAGAGAGGTCTCAGTGGCTAGAGGAATAATGCTACTTCATATGAGAGAGTAAATATTTAAGATTCTTTTGAGAAGCCTAGCTGTTCAAGGAAAGAGTAAGATAGTAAAGAATAAGAGCTAGCAGGATTTATATGGCAGGAACTCAGGTGGATCCATATTTGGTGGGATCTAGAGAATATTCAACTTTGAGAGAGTGGTGAGGGTCTTCAGGAAAGTAAAACCAGAAGCTCAAAGTGGGAACGGAATAATGCAAATGAGGTGTCTTGAAAGTTAAAATTCTGTAGTTTGGACAAGGGAAAAAAAAGCTCATAAATATTCTCTATGAAGGGCAAGACAGGAGATGTTTTAGGTTTGTGTGGTACATCCTGTCTGTGTGCTTATACTCAATTCGACCTTTGCAGTGCTTAGCCTCCAGAGGCAATATGTAAACAGGTGAGTGTGGCTGTGTTCCAATAAAAATTCATTTACAGGAACAGGTGGCAACCAGAATTTGGCCCATTAACTGTGCTTTGCCTACCCCTGGCTTAATAAACCTGCTTCTGGTCATAAGAAGGATTTTACTTCTGTTTTAAACTTCTCCATGTGTTCAGGGAAGAAAAATAAAACTAAAAGATCTAAGAGAGGAAAATATAAGTAATGCAATGAAACCCTAGTGGCAGTGTAAGGAGATTATTTATAAACATGGGAGAAAAGATTTTCCTGTGTCATTTCATGGACTAGATGGGAAAGAGAAAGCTAGTAATTGATACAAATTAAAACAGGCAAATGTAAAATATGGGAATTAATATCACTATGGGAAATAGAAGACAAAGTCCATCTGATAAGATTCAAGTGTGGAGGGCGCTTGGGTGGCTCAGTGGGTTAAAGCCTCTGCCTTCAGCTCAGGTCATGATGTCAGGGTCCTGGGATCGAGGCCCGCATCGGGCTCCATGCTTAGCAGGGAGCCTCCTCCTCGTCTCTCTGCCTGCCTCTCTGCCTACTTGTGATCTCTCTCTCTCTGTTAAATAAATAAATAAAAATCTTAAAAAAAAAAAAGAATCAAGTGTGGACTGGATAATTTGAAAAGTCGATGAATGGCGGAATATCAATGGTACAAAAAAATGAGAAAAACAATTATGCAAAAAGTCAAGTAATTTCAAGTGATAATATGGAAAAGTAATCCAGACACAGAGTTTATGTTATTCACTAAAGTATCTAACCCAAGAGAGTAAACTGTGTCTCATGAGAGAGAAATTCATTGCTCAGACTTGGTGTTATTTTTAAGATGTTCTCTGAAGTTTCTGAGTGCTCTTTTCTAAGGAGTTTCATGAGTGTATGCAAATGCAACTTGAAATAAGTGGATGACAAAATAGAATATATTAGCAAAGACTTGTATTTTTAAATGTTATAACAAACACTATCAAAACAAATAATTTGTTTTAATTCAATTTATAATGCAACATACATTAATTTTAATCTATGACCAAATCCACAAACATGTGAAAAGTAATTATTTCTTTAAGTTTTTTAAAAGATGAAGCAGATGTAGAATATTTAGCTCCAAAATAATTGGGAGAACTTCATAGTGTCTTATAATTAAGTTGCCTTTAAATATGCCTGAATCTTCAGGCAAACATCTGTGGTATTTGTCTCTACATGTTCCAGCACGATGAGGTGATTTGAATTCAGTAAAAATTTTCATAGCTTAAGTTGAAACAGGATTATCTTAAGGGAGTCTAGTGGAATGCATTCAAGAATATAAGTATTATATCTATTTCTTTCATGAGTATTGGCTATGCTTTGATGTAGTAAGTAATTGTTCCTAGCCAAACACTTTATGAAGACAAATGATTGATATAATGGATGACCTAAAGATGCCTAAGAGCACACGAAAACAGAAATACTGCTGTCCTGAAGAGGGATGTATTCTTATGTCTGTAATTTGAATATAAGATTTGAATGTAAAAATTGTGGCTGAAAATATTCTAAAGATCACAAGGAATTACATTCAGACTAGTGCTATGGCATCCATTCAAAACATCTGAAGCCATTTGTCTTTCTGAATTGCACCCAATGTAAAGCTTTTTCACACAAAACTAAACAGAAGTGAGCATCAGTAACACTTCCAACATGCATACATTTTGTTCTAAAGGAACAGCTGTTACTTGATGAAAAGTTGATGAAAGATGCCCGGCATTTGTTTTTAAAAAGTTATCACCCAAATAAGAATTGTTGGGAACCAGATGTTAAAATTGAGAGTGGTCTGTTTATTTCAGTTGAGAGTGTTATAAAAATGTTAATAAGGTGTTTTTATATCTATTACATGGTGATGTTTGACTCTTTAATGTGTTTTTTGTTATATTTGACTGTCGTTTCTGTAGACTGGTGTTATTGGCATTAGATCACTGAAGAGTAAATAAAGAGAGAGGAATGTTCTCTTGTAATCGGAATAATGAACTAGAGTGGAGATAGGTGACAAGCTTCTGCAGATAACTTACAATGAAAGCTTTGAAACACTAATATCTTTTCTGTGCTGAAAAATAACCACTCATTATTTAACTTAATAATTATCATCTCAACCAAAGGAACTGTACCACCTAAAACTGCCTAGATATCTGAAGGAGACCATGGTTTCTCATTACCTGAATAGATTACTACCCATGTGCAGCCCACTCCCATTAGTTTTAACAGGTTTCAATCAGCCACTTACTGATTTAATGTGTAAATTCTTTTAAGTGCATAAATAATACATTCTCCTTATAGACAATTAAAACATTTCAAGAACAGTTAAAGCCTCATTGAATAGTACTGAAACCAATTTCTTCTTCAGAGATAATCATTGTTTCCAGTTTGGTATGTATTTTTTCCTAATATATTCAGTGCATTCATAAATGCATGTAAATTTGCCTGTTGAAAATATGCACAATTAGCTTTCCTGAGTATGCTCTCCTTAATGAAGTGCTCAGTATGGGTCAGTTAAATATGTTCTTTTTTTTTTTTTCTGTTCTACAATATACTTTAGAAATCTTACCATGAGAGTAACACTGAGATTAAAGTTAATAAAATTAAAAACGTTAGGGACATGTGTCTGAGTGCTTACTGTGCACTGGTCATTAATTGTGGTACATGGATTATCTCACTTAATCATGAAGACAAATCAATGAAATTGGTCATGTTGTTTCTCCATTTTACAAAAGAGGGGGAAAAAAGTGAGTTCTTTTCTCAAGGTCAACACAGGAAACAAATGATTTAAATCCAGATAGTTCTGTCTACAGAGACCAAGTCATTAACCATTATAAAAATGGCAGTCTGCATAATGAATAAACCATTTTTGTTTAGTCATTCTTATCCTCATGGATACTTAAAGTTCTTTTAATCACAGTGCAATACTGCAATTGACATTCTTGTATAATTATCTATAACATATTTCCAGAAGTGGAAAGGCTGAGCCTTATATTTATTATTTATAGACTGAAGAATACATAAGAATTGTACTCTAAAACAACTCCCTGTTATACATTTATACCAGCATAGTTTGAGCTTTCTCATTTCCCTATATCCTCAAAAACCTTATTAAAACTTCATATTGCCAATCTCAAAGAAAGAAAAATGGTATTTATTTTTAATTCATTTAAGTGATTAGTGATGTTAGGCTTATTTCATATGTTCATCATTATTTGTATTTCCTCTAATTCAGAAAAGGTGTTCATATCTTTTGCTTGGTTTTCAGTTATGTTGACTCTCTCCAAGAAATTGTTTAAGAGTCAGTTCTTCCAAAGAAACTTTCCTGGTTCTCCCAATTCAAAACACCCTCTTCCTCCTCTATTTTATATGGCATTTTTTGTGGCATTTTTTCTACAAATTGTCTTATGGAATCACATTCTACTTTTTTTCCATAATTGTTATTTCCATATTATCTAATCTCCCCTTTAATCTCATTTAGGTAATAGTTTGTCTTGATTAAGCTTTAGCATTCATATTAAAATTAAGGAAAATTAAAATAATGGCAATTTTAATTAATTTAGTTTTTTGGTTTGGTTTTTTTCAACTAGTATGTATACCACCTACTAACAGATATAATTTTTTTTTTTTTACTAACATATACGTTCAAGTATATCTTATTTTGAAACAGTAAAAGCAAACTGGAAAAATAAATTATCCTTTTATGATCATTTAGATTCAGAAAAGTGATGTAAATAATGAGATGAATGAGATTTACTCTATCCAGATTCTTAGAACAATTCATCACATGTCTAGAAACTTCACTGATTTTTGTCATTCAAGAAGGTTTTTAAAAATTCCTATCTTTTGGGGTGCCTGGGTAGCTCAGTTGGTTAAGCGTCTGACTTCTCATCTTGGTTCAGGTTATGACCTCGGGGTTCTGAGATCAAGCCCCCAAACTGGGCTCCACACTCAGTATGGAGTCTGCTTCTCCCTCTCCCTCTGCCCCTCCCTCCACTCGTGTTCTTTCTCCCTCTCTCCCTGGAATAAATAAAATTTTTTTAAAGAAATCCCTGACTTTCATTAAATTATAAAGAATACTTAATTTAAAAATTCTTGAAAAACTCATAGAAAAATTTAAAAATGTCTTCCATTATTAAAAATTATTATGAAGTTCTCATATAATTATTATTTAGCTTATTCATTTAAGGTTTTTATGCATAATATTATGATAAATGTGATTTAAGACAATAATAAAGAGAAATAAAAACAATGCAGGACTTTAAATAATATTCAGGATAAAAATGAGGTTTGTCTGAAAATTTCCACCAAATAACAACAGATTCTGTCCCTTGGTGGACTCTTCAGACTCTCAGGTTTGAAACATTTCCCCAAGTGATTTAGAACCAGTGAGCACAGTTTACTTTGGGCTTTTGAATTCTATGGGTAACAAGAGGTCATGAACATTCCTTTGAAAGCTCCAGAAGTAATGATATGTATCCTTTGAGTTAGTGTCTTATTTATTAAAACCCACAAATATATAGGAGGAAATTCAAGGTTATGAAAACTTGGAATACTATATCTTCTATGGTGTTCACTGGTAAATACAGAGAAGCAGTTTAAATTTGTGATGATAGTCCCTAGTTCAAATTCTCCAAGTGTTTACTTTTTGCTCCTAGGGGGAGTTCTGCTCATTTATGTTTAGAAGCACCAGTGTTATGAAAAAGTGCTCAACATCACTCGACATCAGGGAAATACAAATGAAAACCACAGTGAGATACAATCTCACACCAGTCAGAATGGCTAAAATTAACCAATCAGGAAACCACAGGTGTTCATGAAGATGCGGAGAAAGGGGAACCCTCCTACATTGTTGGTGGGAATGCAAGCTGGTGCAGCCACTCTGGAAAACAGTATGGAGTCTCCTCAAAATGTTGAAAATAGAGCTACCCTATGACCCAGCAATTGCACTCCTGGGTTTTTACCCTAAAGATATAAATGTAGTGATCCAAAGGCGCACATGTGCCCTAATGTTTATAGCAGCAATGTCCACATTGCTATGGAAAGAACCTAGATGTCCATCAACAGATGAATGGATAAAGAAGATGTGGTATAGATATACAATGGATTACTATGAAGCCATCAAAAACCCCAAAATCTTGCCATTTGCAATGACGTGGATAGAACTAGAGGGTATTATGCTAAGCAAAATAAGTCAATCAGAGAAAGACAATTATCATATGATCTCTCTGATATGAGGAATTTGAGAGGCAGGGGGGAGTGTGAGGAAGGGATGGAAAAAGGAAATGAGATGGGACTGAGGAGGAAACAAACCATAAGAGACTCGTAATCTCAGGAAACAAAATGAGGGTTGCTGGAGTGGGGTGGGGTGGGGAGGGATAGGGTGGCTGGGTGATGGAAAATGGGGAGAGCATGTGCTATGGGACGATTCACAGACCTGTTTCCCTGAAACAAACAATACATTATATGCTAATAAATAAAAAAATAAAATTAAAAAAAAAAAAAAGCCCCAGGGTTGGGGCACTTGGGTGGTTCAGTCGGTTAAGCGTCTGCCTTAGCTCAGGTCATGATCCCATGGTCCTGGGGTTGAGCCCCGCATCAGGCTCCCTACTCAGTGGAGAGTCAGCATCCTTCTCTGTCCCTCTCCCTTCTCATGCTTTCACTCTCTCTCTCTCTAAAAATAAATAAAATCTTAAAAAAAAATAAAAGAAGCACCAGTGTTTTAAAAGTCTGTAAAGTGTTATTAACCAAGAATAGCTTCTGAAAAATCAGGAAAATGTTTTTAATGATCTCAAGAGACAAGTATCCCTTACAGTGTTTCTTGGGGACATAAGTTTCTTGAGATAGAATGAAAGAAAAAAATGATAGTCATATTTAATAAATTTGGGGAATTATATAATTTATCTACCTCTCAACAATTCAAAAAGAGCATATTAGTTTTAAGGCAAAAGCAATCTCTGTTTAAGCTAGTGTAAGAAAAAAAATGCATATTTAACAGTGGAAATCTTTCCCCCACACATGATTGCACTTTTTTTTTCTAAAGATTTTATTTATTTATTTGACAGAGAGAGAGAGAGATTACAAGCAGGCAGAGAGGCAGGCAGAGAGAGAGGAAGAAGCAGGCTCCTTGCCGAGCAGAGAGCCCGATGTGGGGCTTGATCCCAGGACCCTGAGATCATGACCTAAGCCGAAGGCAGAGGCATTAACCCACTGAACCACCCAGGCGCCCCATGATTGCACTTTTAAAATATAAAGGCTTGTCCGTATGATTTCTTAGGTATGGCAAATACAGTTAAGATATNCGACCTGGGCCGAAAGCAGAGGCCTTAACCCACTGAGCCACCCAGGCGCCCTGATTGCACTTTTAAAATATAAAGGCTTGTCCGTATGATTTCTTAGGTATGGCAAATACAGTTAAGATATTTTTTATGAAATGGGTTATACCTATATGTGATTTCTTAAAGGCGTTGAAAAAAGAGCTTGCTTGATAAATATTCATTCCTCCTAGGATCAGTGCTTTTCCCTTTGGAAAATAGCTCTGTATCTTGTCTGTTTTCTTCCGTGTTCTTTTCCCATTGTACTCAGCCATAGTTGTGCACTTCTTCCCTTTGATCAAGGTTTACATTTTACATAAAGGGCTTTGGTATTCCATAAATCTGGAACCAAATTCCAACTGTGTTGCTGGTTAGCTGTGCAAAATAAGAGCAAGTTTTTGAACCTCTCATTTGGTTTCCTCATTTGTAAAGTAGGGATATTAATGTAGACTCTAGAGGGGTAGATTAAATGACATCTTGAACAGAAGTACGTTTATATAGTAATTGCCACATAAGAAAAACTCAGTAAACCATGGCTATTATTATCATTAATAACATTTCCTAGATGTGAAGGCTGACTTGGCTTTTATAGTCCACTAAGAAGAAATGCTTTATTTTTTACACACACACAAACATGCGCACGCGCGTGCGCATGCACGCGTTCTTTCTTTACAGGAAATGTAAAAAGTGAATTAATTAGCCACCTTGTATTCTCCTTTTCTGATACACAAAATAATGACAATATCTTGCTAGGCATTGTTAAACAGCCTGTGTAATGGGCTAAGCAAAACCTATTCATAAACTTTTCCCTTGTCTATTTTTTCATCCAGTAAGCCAAACTATCCACGTATTGGTGTAGGTGACCATGTAAACAGGGGACATATAAGTGGTATCACAAAGGGAAGTTTCCAGAAAAGTCTCAAAACAACACCAACTTGACTGGTATGTCTTTGGTCCTTTGTTCTTTGCTGCTTCAGCTTTTCCTCATTTTCTTGCCTAGAATGTGGACATCACGCCTCAAGGCGCTACAGATATGCAATGGTATATGACCCCTCACTCTAAGGACATGCTAATAATATCATTGCATGGCTATAATTCGAATCTTCAATGTCAGAGTGTCACTGCTTTCCTCCCACTCCTAAATTACTTTCTCTTGTTTTCTTCATAGGAGAAAATAAAGCCCTTGTGTTTTAAGGCTACTTTTATTTGCATTCTAGGTTATTTATAGCTGAACCCTGTTCTAACTGAAACTTATATTAATACTTATTCAGTCTGAAGGTGTATTAGATTAAGTACAGAGCTCTGTTCATTCAAAAAAATGTGTTTAAATGACTGGTATGATCAATGAGATATTTAAGCCACTGGAATAATGTGATAAACTGAATGATCTGGAACTTTTCGATTTCATGAAAGTATGTGGAGACAACTGAAAGTTGGTAAATAAATAGATAATTGCAGATTTTGACCACTTCTCTAAGTATAATAAATATGGCAGCAAGGACTAAGTGTGGGAGTAGAGGAAGAGGAAGTGATTATGAAAAGGTGATCAGGAAGTGTAATCTAGTGGGTGATATTTGGGAAAAAAAGAATTAGAAGGGTCTAGCTTTGGAAATATCTTGAGAATAGTATTCTTTTATTTTTATAACTTTTATGTTTTAAGGATTATTTATTTATTTATTTATTTATTTATTTATTTATTTATTTATTTGACAGAGGGAGAGAGAGAAAGAGAGCGTGAGCATGCACGAGCCAGGAGAAGGGCAAAGAAGCAGACTCCCCACTGATCAGGGAGTCCAAAGTAGGACTCAACCCCAGGATTCTGGGATCATGACCTGAGCCAAAGGAAGATGCCTAACTGACAAAGCCACCCAGGCACCCCAACATTCTTTTTTTTTTTTAATTAATAGTGCAGTTTATCTAATGTGTAAAAAAGCTCTGGTCTGTCGGATCAGAAAATAAAACTTGATTAGTTCCAGTGTAAGGAGTGAGGAGATTAGAAGAAATATTAAAGAGATAAGGGGATGCCAGATTATGTAAAGACTTGTAGGAATTAACAAAAAGGTTTTCTATTCCAGTAATATTGCTGAGTATTAAATCCACCTGAAACTGTTTGGAATGAACCAGGAGATTTTTATTTTAGCCATAAATTCTATAGGTCAGGCATTCAGAAAAGGTACAATGGGGATGGCTCTTTTCTGACTTAGTGATAGGGTCTCATCAGGGTAGACACACATACCTGGAAGTTACTCACATAGCTGGAAGCTGGAATGGCTGGAACTGAAAAGCCCACTTCCAAAATTGCGTCTTTACTCATATATCTAGTACTTGGCCTGGACCATTTGAAGCCAGACTAGACCTAGGTCTATCAGTCTGACTCATATGCAAGGTCTCTCCAGATAGCTTGTGTTTCCATCGGCATCAGACGTCCTAAATGAGTGTTCTGAAAGGACGGAGCAGAAGTCACATGACCCATTCTGAACAGATCTCAAAGGTTATAGAGCATTGCTTCTTTGGTATTGTAGTAGTTTAAGGAGTCATAGGTCCTCCCAGATTCAAGGTCAGGGATCCTACGCCCCATATTTCTGTGAAATTAAAGTTGAAGAACTCTGAAGCTATGTTTTATAATAACACTATACCAAATGGGGAAAGTACAGTATACATATATGTATATTTTTACTGTTCTCCATTCTTCCCAGAAGTATTGGCTTTTCACTCTCCTCCAGACTTTCTTTAGTCTTTCTTATTTTCTCCATTAAATCCTATCTCTCAGAAATAATCCTAATCAGTTATGGTACATTAAATTATAAAATAAATATAATTTGGGGACACCTGGGTGACTCAGTCATTTAAATGTCTGACTTTCAATCTTAGCTCAGGTCTTGATCTCAGGGTTATGAGTTCAAGCCCCATGTTGGGCTCCATGTCTAGCATGGAGCCAACTTAAAATTAATTAATTAAAGTATTGTCACTTGCATGGGGAGGTATGTTTAATTCACAAAATTATGGGTCCAGTTTAATTTATTAAACTCCATTTCCAGGAAATCCAGAGCAGAAATATAAAGAGTCTGTACAGAGTATAATGAATATGCATATATTATACTAGTGTAGAAATTGTGGTTCATTAAAGTGCATTTATCTTATCTACAAAGAATACATATTATTACTATTTTGTCCTACCATATGAGACTGAGGACACATATAAACAGTTTTTATTTTTCCCAAATAAGCCCAAATTGGAATTTTTTTAATCTGAATTCTTTCAATTATAACATTTTATCTTTGAATTAAAAAAATTCTCATCTGTAAGTCTTTATTTATCCAGGGACTTCTAGCTCATAAACTTTCCTTAAAATAAGATACTAGTCATTAAATTGAAGCAGGATTAGAGATAGTTATTGCTTTTGTTTGTTTTAGAGAGGGAGGGGGTGCAGAGGGAGAGACAGAAAGAGAGTCCTAAGCAGGTTCCAAGTTCAGCAGAGAGCACAATGTGGAGCTCGATCTCACAATCCTGAGATCATGACCGGAGCCAAAATCAACGGTCAGATGCTTAACCAACTGTCACCCAGGTGCGTAGATAGTTATTGTTTTGAAGGTAATAATCATTGCCATTATCTGTGAAAATATAGTAGTTGCTTTGTATAATGATTTTATATTATCATAGATTTTTTTTCTTCAAATTCTTTCAATAAGATAATACATCTTTATTTTAAAATGAGTTAACTTTACAACACTGAATCTTTTACCTAACTATAGAACTTACTTTAGTGAGTTATATCCATTAAATCAAATATATTTGCAGTATTTCACAGTGTTTTGTTTCTATTTATAATTCCTTTTTTTCCCTATGTGTGAGGAAAAAAATATTTTTTCACATGTTAATTGAAGATATTTGAGCTTCTAAGGAAGAATGCAAATTAGGACAGAATAATCCTTAATTCAGTTATACTCCATGATTGTTGTTATATGGATGGTTTTTAACTCCCCCCCCCCCAAAAAAAAATATTTAGGCCATACAAAAAGAAGTTGAGTGTCAGGGTATCAAACAGAATTACTGCAACCATTCATAAAAGATAGGTGGGAGGGTAGGGATAGCGTGGATGGGTTATGGACATTGGGGAGGGTTTGTGCTTTGGTGAGTGCTGTGAAAGGTGTAAGCCTGATGATTCACGGACCTGTACCCCTTGGGCAAAGAATAAAAATAAAATTTAAAAAAAAGATAGAGAGGAAGCATAGTAATATAATTCCTGAAAAATTATAGTATGATAAACTAACAGAATTTGTTCCAAGTTTCAGAAATAGTCTCAGAGTTTAAGAAGAGAGGATACTATCAGGAAAAGAGGCATTTTAAAAGTTCTTTCTTTCTACCCACATTTATTTTCATACTTCAACTCTCACTTTTTTTTTTTTTTAAAGATTTTATTCATTTGACACAGAGAGAGGGATTACAAGTAGGCAGAGAGGCAGGCAGAGAGAGAGGAGGAAGCAGGCTCCCTGCTGAGCAGAGAGCCCGATGTGGGCCTCGATCCCAGGAACCTGGGATCATGACCTGAGCCGAAGGCAGAGGCTTTAACCCACTGAGCCACCCAGGCGCCCAACTCTCACTTTTATGTTGACAATTCCTTAATAACTATATTTGTCTCTTTTCTCTGTATAGATTTTATTTGAAAATGAAAATTCCCTTTAAATATGTTGATAATAACTTACTGAATTGGTATTCAAAAAGTTTTGCTGTTCTTTCTTCCCCATGTCAGACATTGTTACTACCATTGTTTCCATCTATTAGATACATTGATTCAATTAATGAATCATTTATGTCTCTTTTACATATTATTTTTTCATGAGGTTTCCCTATTTTCCAGTACTATCGTGTGTCACTTCAAATATCAAAATTGCAGTTACTTTGCTTTCATTCCCTCCAAACATACCTGTTCCACTTAATCTTACACAATCCTCTCAATGACATGGCAAATTATCATTGTGTTCACAGACCTTCAAAGACTTTCCACTGAATTTTAACAGAATAGAATAGATGGTTGCTTCGGTAATGTGTTAATGTATAACAAAATATGTCAATCATCTGTTCTTCCTTTTTTTAAGCCAAAATATCATTAAAATTTTCCACTTCCAACCATGAAATATTTCAAACATGCCAAAAAAAAGAACAAAAAAACAAAACAAAACAAAACAAAACAAAAACAAAAACAACTTTTGGCACAGTTATATAACCATAAGCAAGATTTTACTATAATAAATACTATGGGAGATAACTAGTAGCTTAAATTTGAAGTTTATGTGTATATTTTTGTACTTTTAACAGTACAGTATCTATAAAGATACAGATATAGAGAATATATATAACATAGTGTTGCTTATATCTTCAAAATTAAAATAAATATCATATTTTTCTATGCATTACTTAAAATAGACTTTCTAATCTCACTATTATATTTTTGAGATCCACTTATGATGATAGTTGGGTGTCCACTTTTGTTAAATTTCTATATGTGATTTCATCAAATAAATAATTGATATCATTTTTATACTAAGAAGTGTTTAAGGGCACCTGGGTGGCTCAGTCGTTAAGCGTCTGCCTTTTGCTCATGTCATGATCTCAGGGTCCTGGGATTGAGCCCTACATCAGGCTCCCTGCTCAGGGGGAAGCCTGCTTTTCCCTCTCCCACTCCCCTCCTTGTGTTCCCTCTCTTGCTGTGTCTCTCTCTGTCAAACAAATAAATAAAATCTTTTAAAAAAATGTTTAAGAATTATTTTAAACATTAAAAACAGTGCTGTATGGGTTAAGCCTCTGCCTTCGGCTCAGGTCATGATCTCAGGGTCCTGGGACAGAGCTCCATATCTGGCTCTCTGCTCGGCGGGGAGCCTGCTTCCCCCTCTCCCTCTGCCTGCCTTTCTGCTTACTTGTGATCTCTCTCTGTCAAATACATAAATAAATTCTTTAAAAAATAAAAATTAAAAAAAATAAAAAATAGAAACAGTGCTGTAATGAACATTCGTGGTCTCCTTGCTTGTACATGTTAGAATTTCTGTAGGATAGGCATAGAGCAGGCAGTGAAACTTTGGGTATGTGTGTCTTCAGTCTTTCTAGGTATTGACAACTAGCTTACCCAAATAGTTGTATAAATTTATCTTCCTGACATATAAATATTTGTGTTCCTGTTTTCCCACAGCTTATCAACAAGGGAAGAATTTCTCAAGTGCTAAGTGTAAAGTAAGAATGATAAATGTGATCACTTTAAAAACCCAATTTGATTAAATAAAATATATTTTATATTTTCTTTAACACTGGCAAAATGTGTTTTTCACATTCAGAGTTAATAAGATGTTTGGATACAATTTATAACTTTTTAAATATATTAACAAACTGCACCATTGCTATTTTTTGAATAGGTACTACTTTTCCTACTTGATATGAAATATGTACATAAAATATCAGAAGTCTTGTGTCTGTTTTTGATTTCCCTGTTATGCCCCTATAGTCAAATTCTTCATCTCTGAGTCACTGTCACACTGTATAATTACTACAGATTTATAATCAATGCTTATTGACTAGCTACTCAATGCCAGCATATGAGTTTGTGAGGGCTGCCAACAAATTACTACAGATTTGGTGGCTTAAAGCAACAGAAACATATTCTCTCACAGTCCTGGAGGTCTAAAGTCTGAAATTAAGTTGTAGTTAGATAACTACCTTTCCAAAAGCTCTTGAGGTGAATCTCTGATTCTTCTAGCTTCAGATAGCCCCAAGGCATTCATTGGCTTGAAACTGCTTAACCCCCAACTCTGCCTCTTTCCTCACATGGCCTTCTCCTCCTCTCTCTACTAAGATGATGTGATGCTTTCATATACATATACACTGTGAAATGATTACCACAATCAAGTTAATTAACATATCTATTACTGCACATATTTACCTCTTTTTTGCTGTGAGAATACTTGGGATGTATTATCATAGAGAATTTTAAATATACCATAACCTATTATTAACTTATTTTAAATATGCAATACTTATTATTAATAATACTTTTCTAATTATTTGCACTATAACATATTTTATCTTTATGAATTGTTGCTGTTATTATTAGCGTTAGAATTTTCTAATAATCAATGATCATTTAGATTCGTCCTGATATTTAACAGTTCTTTTTTTTTTTTAAGATTTAATTTATTTATTTGACAGAGAGAGAGAGAGAGATCACAAGTAGGCAGAGAGGCAGGCAGAGAGAGGAGGAAGCAGGTTCCCTGCTGAGCAGACAGCCTGATGCAGGCTTCGATCCCAGGACTCTGAGATCATGACCTGAGCCAAAGGCAGAGGCTTTAACCCACTGAGCCACCCAGGCACCCTATTTAACAGTTCTTATATATAGCATTATAGCTTGCTTCCTGCATTTTCCTTTTTAACACCTTTTCATTCTTCCAGCATTATTTTTTGTAATAGCTCATGACAAGTCTGAGTTGTAATTTCTTAAAACTTTTGATAATCTAAAATGTCTCTTTTGTTTCTTTTCTTCACTTTCACTACTGTGTCTAGTATTTTCTCTTCAATTATAATATTTTGCATTTGGAAGTTTTTATACCATTGCATTGAATTTATTTGTTTATTTTGTTTATTTTTTAAATGGTGAATTATTTTTTTTCTTTAAGATTCACCAAATGAATGTGATGTCTAGTTTGGATTTAAGTTATTCACTGTTCAAAACTTCTCAAATTTTTGAAGCTGAGGATTCTTTTATTTAATGATTTATTGAAAACTCCTGGGTATTACGTTTGAATATTGTACCTTCACATTCTTAATTGCAACTGAAATGTCTAAAAATATTCTTTGGGACATCTCAGTGTGACTTTTGTAATTTTATTTACTTCTCTGTCATCTATCTTTGTTCTTATTTTTCTTTTTTCATCTGTATTTAGCAGTTTTTTAATTCAATGACTATTTTATTTTTAGATGTCTTATTTGCCAAATTTTATTATTCCTTTTTAATATATTTACCCATTATATATTTATTGCATATTGATCTATTTCATAATTTCTTTTAGATTATTTATTTACTATCATGAATCCTTATAATTCTGTTGTATTTTCCTTCTTTTGCATTTTAACTGATGATCCCCCCATCACCCACCACCAACCTACTAAGGGCATACATACCTCCAAATCTTCTTTTTGCTTTCCCCTATCCCATGCCTGCTCAGAGGATTGAAATCTTATTTCCCTTTGGGCATTTCCTGTTTTTATACCATGTTATTTAACTCAATTACTCATTTTAAACAATTATTATTATATTTTACACAATATTCCTAGGCATTTGTACTGCAAAGGATTTCAAGTTATCTTTCCTAATGTGTCTGTTTGAACTAAAGTGTCATTAGGGGTGCCTGGGTGGCTCAGTCATTAAGCGTCTGCCTTGGGCTCAGGTCATGATCCCAAGGTCCTGGGGTCTAGCCTAGAGTCAGGCAGCCTGCTCAGCAGGAAACCTGCTTCTCCCTTTCCCACTCCCCACCGCCCGCCCCCCCCCCGCACTTGTTTTCCCTCTCTCACTGTGTCTCTGTCAAATAAATAAAATCTTTAAAAAAAATTAAAAAATAAAGTGCCCTTATTCTAGTCCTTCTCAAACTGCAATTTCATGTGAACTTTATTCAGCTCTCAATAAATTATCTTCTCTGGGGTGCCTAGGTGGCTCAGTTGGTTAAGCATCCAATTCTTGATTATGGCTGAGGTCATGACTTCAGGGTTGTGAAATGGAGCCCCATGTCAGGCTCTACGCTTGACTGGGAGTCTTCTTGAGATTCTCTCTCACTTTCCCCTTTCCCCTACCCCCAGTGAACGTGCTCACACTCTCTTTTTCTCAAATAAATAAACTAAATCTTTACAAAATTTATCTTTCCCCATCTCTGAATCTAAATAATGGTTAGTTTCTGTCTCTTTCATACCTATATACCTAATTTTACCACTTTAGTTGCACACACACACACACACACACACACACACACACAAAGTCACACCTTCTAAGGTAGAAACTAAATCTTGAATATAGTCAATATATTCCTACAAAAGTTCAAAACTGTCTTCCAAATAAACTGTCTTTTGTACATAATTTTACTACTTCCAGTAATTATCAATTAGTCATGGTTTTGCTTTCTTTTCTTTGTCACCTCCCTCCCTACCATGACATTCAATTAGTTTTTCTATTTTCTTTCTCAAAGAAGCACATTATTATTAAATGTAATGGGAGGCTGAATAACCCAACACTTTTAAATATTGCTCTTTTTGTTATTTTATTCCTCTCTTCTTTCCTTCCTTCCTGTTTTCTTTTCTCCCTCCCATTTTTCTTCCCTCCTTTCTTTCCTCTCTTCCTTCCCTGTTCCTTTTCTTGGTAAGTTTTTTTTTTTTTTTTTTAAAGATTTTATTTATTTATTTGACACACAGAGAGAGATTACAAGTAGGCAGAGAGGCAGGCAGAGAGAGAGGAGAGAGGAGGAAGCAGGCTCCCTGCCGAGCAGAGAGCCCGATGCGGGCCTCGATCCCAGGACCCTGGGATCATGACCTGAGCCGAAAGCAGAGGCTTTAACCCACTGAGCCACCCAGGCGCCCTTTTTTTTTATTTTTAAAAAAGATTTTATTTATTTATTTGACAGAGAGATAGAGAGCACGAATGGGTAGAGCAACAGGCAGAGGAAGAGGGAGAAGCAGGCTCTCCGCTGGGC
This sequence comes from Ailurus styani, assembly GCA_002007465.1. Taxonomy (NCBI): domain Eukaryota; kingdom Metazoa; phylum Chordata; class Mammalia; order Carnivora; family Ailuridae; genus Ailurus; species Ailurus styani. The sequence goes on from LNAC01000631.1 coordinate 181,573, forward strand.
AGGGAGCCGGATGTGGGACTCCATCCCAGGATCCTGGGATTATGACCTGAGCCGAAGGCAGCCGCTTAAGGGGATTGAGCCACCCAGGCGCTCCTCTTGGTAATTCATATAATTACTATATAAAGAAACCTCACTATATTTGTATTTACTGTTCAATTAGATCATAAATATCTGATGGCAATGAGTATATTGATGGCAATGAGTATACACAGCTTTCTTTTTTTTTAAGATTTTATTTATTTCTTTCACTGAGGGAGAGAGATCACAAGTAGGCAGAGAGGCAGGCAGAGAGACAGGGAGAGGAGGAAGCAGGCTCCTCGCTGAGCAGGGAGCCCGATGCGGGCCTCGATCCCAGGACCCTGAGATCATGACCTGAGCCGAAAGCAGAGGCTTTAACCCACTGAGCCACCCAGGCACCCAATATACACAGCTTTCTTTGCATTCTAAGCAGTATTATTTAGACTTGAATAAAGGGTTGATAAATATTTGTCTTGTAAAATTGAAATAATCATAAATGGCTACATATTGTTGTTTCTAGCTATCTTCTTGTTGATTTCTCCTTAGAAATACTAAGTAACTCCTTACACAATTCTTCCTATTTAAAACCTCAGATATTCTCAGAATGATTTTGTTTGCTTTCACCTATCTGTATACCTCAAATACTGCAGAAAACTTGGGATTGTAATAAATGGAAAGCATCTATAATAACATTTCTAGGCCAGACACTTCATAAGACTTTAGAAAGTAGATCAAATAAAAATAATTGATGATAGAAGAAGCATGGATTCATCAGCTTGAATATTGTTTTAGATAGTAAAACAACATTTGAAAAGAGGTCTCAGTAATATTGCCTGATGTTTCATTCCTACAGGATAACTTAGTAAATCAGACGTTTTAGGGGTTTTGATTTTCTGCTATTTTTTTACTCCAATTCTTTTATATAGGAGTGTAGTGGTCTTTAAATGAGAAGGTTTTTTTTTTTTCTTTTTCTTTATGGTAATAAGTACAGAAATTTCTAATGAAATCTGCCTTTTAAACTTATTCCTGAACTCTGTGGAAGTGCTTATTGTATTTTATTTTAGCTATTTAGCTATTAGTCTGTCAATCACTAAGGAAGTGAAATCAATTAACAAGGTATCAGCCACTGTGTTAGCACTTCCTCACATTTTCTCTTCCACCTAACAGAATCTTTATAGCATCTGAACGGATGCTAATTCACAGGCATTTGATTAATTGAATAGCAAATATCTTTTCATCTGATTTCATGTTTTTAACATATGCAAGCTCTAGGTGGTTTCTGACAGTGAAGATTAGTAAGGATAATATTCATAAAATTCAATCATTAGCTTGCACAGTTTCAAGTTATTATCATAGTGGGTATTATGTATATTTTTCCAAATAACAGAAAGCGGATTTTTGGGTTCAACATGAATTTTTGCAATTAATATATTTCAGAAATGTTAACCTATTTACAGAACAAGAAACAAAAAAAAGTAAGAAAAATAATTTTGAGATGAAAAACTTTATAAAGACTAAATGTGCATTGTCAGAGATGAATGCTACATTTTAGTTGTTTAAGAGTAATTAAATCAAACTATCCTTAAATATTAAACTCATCATTTACAATTTTGCTTATAAACATCAACAGACATTCTTGCCAATATATAAATGAGAGACTTTAAAAGAACGTTGATGTTTTTAAAAATAGTTTTTAGAAAAATAACAAAATGATTTTATGTCCTGAAGTGAAGAACCTTGGAGGCATTTTTTCACATAGCCTGTCAAAATGTATACCCAAACCATAAGTGGATGTCTGAGTAATAATTTATCTACCTTTATATGATGTGTCAGGTTTTATTTTTCAAAACAAGAGTTGGTTGACATCAGCAATGGCTTTATTTGAAATTTTTTTCTATTATTTACCCAATGTATATGTAGAGTGCTTTGGCAGTATATAAAAACTTTATTAAATAATTATGTTAAACCAGTCACAAGAATCTAGATAATCAAACAATGATACACACATAGAAATAGAATTTTTTCATGAGTTTATAAAAATTTCCAAATGTACAAATTAAATCAAACTACCAAAATAAAGCTTTGTGGAAAATAAATATTAGTGCTGGAGTGCAGGTCATAATGAAAAGTCAACATAGGCCATTCTATTTTGAAAAAAAGAATACATTACTGAAGACATCCAGGATAAATATTTTGCTACTTTTAGAAGGTATTGTGAAACCATAGATTAAACAGTACGTAAAAGAAACTTCCCTGGGTTTCTCAGTGCCTTTTGGGACCCTTCACATACCTGGAGAATTAGATCTATGGCTATTTGTTTAGTTAACTGGTCTGATCTGAAGGCAGTAAAACTCTCATCTCCTTCCCAAGAGAATCAAATTGTCTCAATCCTTAGATTGCTAAATCTCTAGTTACTAGGCCCCAAGTTTGAGTCACAAGGTATAAGAAAAATTAGAATTTTATCTTTCTGTATATTTACATGTCAAAAACGTGAAACTCCAGAATTTGGAGACAAGTAATGGTCATCAAAGCCTTCAAAGGTGGGGCTATTGAGTTCCTGGAGAGATTTTATTTACATTCCAAAGATTAGTATGAAGAGGAGAAACTTTTAGGAGGACAGAAGAATGGCTGCCTTCTCCCCTTTACTTTAAGCAAAACAAACAAACAAACAAAATATTTTTCTTCATTTCTGTCTGTGGAAAATGTGGCTACTCACTAGGAGAATCAACCTAACTCTACATGTTTTCCCAGGAAGAAAGCCTGGGGAAAGGGGCAGCCAACACACATTACTGAGAGATCTGTCAGACTGAGAATACTTGTGTGTACATTCAAAATAAAAAGAATAAATATAAATAATAAAAGCCCAACAAACAGGTCCTCAAATTTTGTTGAATAGGTGAGTGGATGAATGAATATGGAATAGGAATTAAGATTTGGGGAAGATGTTTGTTTCCATTAAAAAAAAATCAAAGAATCAAATTCTGAATAATTAAATTTGTATAATGTTTGTGTGATTATAACAATAAAAAGAAAATTGATGTTCTTACTTCAGAGAAAACTAAATCAAAGCAATTTAAATTTAAGCTATTGCCATGGAGAGGAAGATTGCTATCCACCTAGGACTTCTTAAAAATGAAAACATCTTTAAGAAGAAAGTCTAAGACTCAAACTGGACATTGAGAGCAATGTAAAATACTGTTTGATGGCATAAATTGTTACATCATGAAGACTCTTTGTAGGACTTAATTAAAATTAAACTTCTGAAACTGCTTTTTCATGAGGAAATAAGTCGTTCATTAAATTCACTGCTATTTTGGGAAGATAACTCCCATTCTACTCAATCTCTAATATTGCCAAGGAAAGTAATATTTTGATAAAACTATTAGAGTTGACTTAAACAGGAGCATGACAGCCTTGTTAAGGTGCTTTCAGATGTGAAAGCACAATAAGATGGAAAGAAGACAAGGGTAACACTACCCTCCTCTAAAAAGTAGACCTAAAGACTGTCATGCTGCAGGCCTATACTGAGGAGATCATACTTGAAACAGACTTACAAAACCAGTGGATCTATTTCCACCAAGTATGCTAGTAAGAAAAGAAATTCTATTCATACATTTTCTTGAAGGGTCTTGAAAAATATAACTTCAGTTTCAAATACTCAAAATAAATGTGCATTCATAAAACAAATTATTTATCTCTTAATTTAATAAATGCTCTGATTTATTTTTAATAAATAAATATCATGATAATATCATGATCTTAAGTATCACGATAATAAGTATTATGACTATGATCAGTCATTGATTACACAGTCATATTTCATAGTCGCATTTCAAATTGTTAATCCTCCAAATCAAAGTACACAGAGAACTAAATAATGGATTTTTTTTCACTGACCTCAATTCTGTCTTTATTTTGGGTTCCTATTTTTGGTGCCCAATTTTAATTTTAACATCTTTAATTAACATTAATTGATTTATAATGTATTACTTTTGAGCTAGAATGGCATTGAAATACTTGTTGAAAATGAATTCACTTGTAGACTTAGGCTCCATTGGTAGCAACTTCATTGTCCTCTTCTTAACTTCAACTTTTAAATATTTGTTCTGCTAGTCTCCTTAACATTTTTACAATGGTTTAAAATTGTTTCAAGGACTTTTTCAAAATTTGTTTTTTAATTCTGTCCATGATGCTATTTAAAAATTCTTTTTTTTTTTTTTAAAGATTTTATTTATTTATTTGACACAGAGAGAGAGATCAGATCACAAGTAGGCAGAGAGGCAGACAGAGAGAGAGGAGGAAGCAGGCTCCCTGCCGAGCAGGGAGCCCATGCGGGCCTCGATCCCAGGACCCTGAGATCATGACCTGAGCCGAAAGCAGAGGCTTTAACCCACTGAGCCACCCAGGCGCCCGCTATTTAAAAATTCTGACAATGTTTTCAATAATTTTGAATCTATTTGAGATTTTTCACTAAAAATACATGAATCTTGTGTTTATTTTATTTATTTATTTATTTTTTGAATCTTGTGTTTAATCTAGACTTACATTCATCAACTTAATAAATGTTTCTGAGCCACTGACATTTAGTTGACTCCATAGAACTCAACAAAACAAGAAGTACTTTTTGATTCACTCATGTATGGCATGTTCTTCTTATGGAAACAAGTCTTATGGATAATCTTGCATAATGATGGCCATGGGGTTTCTACTAGTCTCTTTATACATAGGGCTTGAAGGAATAGGTTTTTTGCTTTAGAGACCAAATGCCTGATACTCATGAGAATATTAGTAAATATTTAGGAGGACTGGAGGATAGACAGCAGAAATACTATTTATTCTTGTCCTAGAATACTCACTTCTAATTCAAGTGACAAAATCAATAGGAAGGTATGAAAATCTAGCCATTTTGAGATGCTGAAAAGTAAAAATTCCATATGCATAGCAGTTGGAAATTATTTTTGCTATTTACTTTTTATAAAACACAATAATGTTGGGAAATGAACAAGGCAATTCCCAGATGAATTATATAATTATTTGCAGTACTTTCAAAGATATTGATCTCTCTTCTTTATAAGTAATTCATAGGACACAATATTAAACAATAGATAAAATATCAAGTAAATAAGCTTCAGGGCATCACTCACAGCATAATTAAAAACTAACTTACCTTTTTTATTTCAACAGGGTCAATTCCCATTCAACACAAATGTACATGACAAATCTAGTGTCAAATAACTTGCAAACATAGGCTGAAAAATATTTTTACATTAACTTTATTAAACTTTCTCTTCTGAAATGATCAATATCTTATTTTATTAATTTAACTTTCTTTAATGGCTTATAATTTGAATTGAGATAATTGGAGAAAAGTACAATTTTTAAATTATCTATAAATATGAAAATAAAGGCTCTTAGCCAGGATGCCAATCCCACCAAGAAATGTTAGAGATATATAACAAAGCTCTAAAGAAAATAAATATCGGGCGCCTGGGTGGCTCAGTAGGTTAAAGCCTCTGCTTTCGGCTCAGGTCATGATCTCAGGGTCCTGGGATCAGGCCCGCATGGGGCTTCCTGCTCAGCGGGGAGCCTGCTTCCTCCTCTCTCTCTGCCTGCCTCTCTGCCTACTTGTGATCTCTCTCTGTGTGTCAAAAAATAAATAAAATCTTTAAAAAAAAATAAAAATAAAGAAAATAAATATCATTGTCTAGGCACATTCCGTATCTTCTACTAAATCTCCCTATGATTGACTGCTTCTTCATTTTTGTTGACTTTAGATATTTTTTTATCTGTATATCCTTACCTAATCTTTACTGGTTGTGCTACTGTATCTTATCAACTTCTTGTTCCATCTAGAATACTAGGCATTGCTGCTTTTCTACTTATTTTTTTAAGATTTTATTTATTTATGTGAGAGAGAGAAAGAGAGTGCAGAGGGAAAAGCAGACTCCCCGCTAAGCAGAGAGCCCTATGTGGGGCTTGATCCCAGGACCCTGAGATTATGACCTGAGCTGAAGGCAGACGCTTAACTAACTGAGCCACCCAGGCACCCCTCCACTTTTGTTTTTATTAAATATAAGCAGTAATCACTTTCCCCATAATGGAATGATACAAGATGATCATTTGATATATTGTCCAGATTGATGCAGTGTTGTGAGTTTCAGGAAAATTAAGATATATAAATTCCCTTCTATTGGTATACAACATTTTTAAATCTTTATTTTATTAAAAAAAGTTATCTATAAATTATATAAACACATCAAATTCTCAATTTTGCCTTTATATTCACTCATTTATACAATTTGAAATTGAACATTTTTCTACGATTAACACTTTAATTATATGTATAAGGATGTTTTCATAAAAATTCTTAAAATGATAGCTAAATTCTATTTAAAGGAAATGAGTTTTGACGTGTTATTTGCAAATTGTTCCACATATTCCAATAATATATAAATTTGTATACTAATTACAAATATTTGTATACTAAAAAATAATTTGATTAGGATATTTTGTGTTCATGAGGAGACTTCAAGAGAATTCTGAGCATGTCATGGATATGAGAAGAGCAGTTTAAAACATAGGAACTTTGTAGAGAGTGGATATTAAAAAACAATAAAATAAGAATAAATCAATAGGATCTGTTTGATTAAATCTAAAGATTCTAAACATGACTGGGCATGTCCCACTTGCTGTAAAAAGATGGTACAGCATTGTAGGGACAGAATATGAATCTAAGCCCATTATATACATTGAGTCAGATCATAGGAGGAAGTGACTATTTGATGTATGTCTTGAAAAGGATTACTATTTGACAGGTATTGTTAAAAATTAAAAAGAAGACGAGAAAGAGAGAGAAAAGAACTGTCATAGGAGGTAAGCAATGTGCTCTAGAGGAACAGGGCTCTTAGATTACAAAGATAGAAATAGCGATGACAGTGGGAGAGGGGAGTAGGGAATTATCCTTAACACTGGTGCTGCATGTTGGGAGGGGACTACGTGGTTACTCACTGATCAGAGCTATAACTCTGACCAGTGATATATTAGGAGATTCAGAACACATGATATTAATAATGGAGATACAGAGAATAGAGATGTTAAAATGTTTTTTTATATGTAAGAACTAATTATTTAGGTATGTGTGTGCATAATACATGTTATTAAGTATACTCTTAATATGCTATACATACCGTAATATACATTGTGCATTCATACATAAACATACATGCAATATAAAAATGGAGAAAATGATGGTAAAGAGGAAACATTACTGAGAAGAAGGGTGATCTTAGAAAAGGGATTTGAATTTATATATGAACGAAAGATGAGCCAACATTTTTGTACCAGGGATTGGAAAATAGATTATATGCCAGTCCTAAATACAGAGACCACTTGAAATTTTCAAAGGATAGACAGTATAATATGGAGGGTGGTTACAAAGCTGCTGGGAAGACTGAAAGAGTAAAAGTGGCCTGTGGAGTTCCTACAGATGATGAGTAACTGAAGGAAGCCAGCATCACCCCTAACCTGGAAGGATAAGCAGCAGAAGGGGAGCAGTCTAATCCCCACAATTCCATACCAACCATTGGTCCAACTGGAGAGCAGCTACTGTTAAGCAGTAGGCTTGGACTGTCAAGGAAACTCTAGAGACACTGGTGTTGTTACTGCTGCTGTCACCATTGCTGTCACTGAGAGTCAGCCAGGAGCCTACAGTGCTACCCACACTGATGTCTTTAACAGCAGGCTGAAACAATTATCTATTGTATGATTTCAATTCTTTGAAATTCAACATCAAGCAAACTTGATTCATGAGGGTAAAAGTTAATGTAGTGGTTGCCTATAGCAATGACTAGGAGAGTTCATAATGGAGACCAGCATTTTAGCAATACTCAATATGTATTTATCCAGATTGTGATAACACTGGTATTTGATGTTATAAAAATGTATTATGCTCTATGCTTAAGACCTCTATCCCTTATATGTGGGTTATATACACAATATTTCAATTAAAAAATCATTAACAGTAGTTCCAATTCAATATACAATATTGGATAATTTTTGGAAGAGGTCATTTAGAGGACATGACTATTGGTTGACGTATGAGCTGGACCCAGGCAATCAGAGACTCCTCATCCCCTTTTGCTTCTTGGAATGTGCTTTCCACTTTCTTTCCTTGCATTAGAAGCTGCCCCAGGATGCAGCCTTGTGATAGTTGGGTGATGTTGAGACTATCCGGACAGCGTATGTGACTAAATCCAGTTAAGTCATCTACATAAACTTTTAAGATCTGGCAGGCCAGTATGGAAATCTATTCATCTTGCAGCTGCCCAAGACAAACCTTATAAGTTTCCTTGCTTACTCAATGTGCCACTGCCTAGCTGTTTCTTCAGTCTCTCCTTGTCCTCTGCATGCGGGGCCTGTTTCAGATTACACCTGGAAAGCCCTCAGGTTGCAAAGCAAAAATAATGGTTTAACATATTATACTCCTAAAGGTCTTTGAACTGTTAAAATAAGTATAGAGCATTTTGTTAAAATAATACGGCATATCTAAATATACAGAACATTAAATCTAGGCAAGAATTTGAATAAAATTTTATATAAACTTATAAGAAATATGAAATTACTAAATGTGCGTGTGTACACAACCCATTATTGCTGAATTGTAAACTGCTTGATTTATCTAAAAAGTGGTTACCAGTGTAGCATAGTTTAATTAGAAACATTTAAAAATATTTCTTTTTTTTTTTTTTAAGATTTTATTTATTTATTTCACAGAGGGAGAGAGATNCGTGGTTACCAGTGTAGCATAGTTTAATTAGAAACATTTAAAAATATTTCTTTTTTTTTTAAAGATTTTATTTATTTATTTCACAGAGGGAGAGAGATCACAAGGAGGCAGAGAGGCAGGCAGACAGAGAGAGGGGGAAGCAGGCTCCTCGCTGAGCAGGGAGCCCGATGCGGGCCTCGATCCCAGGACACTGAGATCATGACCTGAGCAGAAACCAGAGGCTTTAACCCACTGAGCCACCCAGGCGCCCTAAAAATATTTCTTAGTGGTACATAAATCAAAAGTTAATGACATCTTAGATTCCATGAAAAAGAGGAAGAGTGGCTTGAGAGAATTTATCTTTCTTTTATGTAAAATATGAAAAATTCCGTGATGTTATAATAGCTCCATTTTGTTGGTTTATCTTGTTGTTACTATATCCCTACATCTGTCTCTTCCTCTTCATGTATGAAATAACTCAAAACAGGCTATGAATTATTCACAGTAATATCATGGATAAAAGGAACACATAGTTCTTTTAAGGACACCAGTTGGAAGCAGCATAGACTTCTGCTCACCTGCCATTGTCCAGAGACTACTTGCATGGCTTTTAGGTGCATTTACCAAAGTGAAAGGAGGCTGGTAAATGTTGATTTTGGCTTGCCAAGTTTCCTGAAAAATATAGGGATACATATTAAGATGACAGACGAAAATGAAAATTAGAAGAGTACTGTCTATTTTAATAAATACTGTCACTTTAACTCTGAAGTATCCATGCACATTCCCAAAGAGAGAATACCCCTAATTCTGATCTGATTACCGCCTTCAGCTCCCTTCTCATGATCTCTTCTTAGGGGCAGTGCTTCTGGCAGGAACTGTTTATAGTCTCATACTCCATGGACTAAATTGTTTGGAAGAATTCAGAATATACACTTTACATGATAATTTTTCTGTCTTATGTACTCATGCTGGAATTTTTTCCACTGGTTCACTGCTATAGTACATTCTAAAATGTAAATATTGTTTTGTCTATATATTCTTTCACCTCCATTCATATGTGTATAATCCATGGTTACTAATTGCTAGAGATGGATTTTAAAAAGGAAGAATTTATTGGTTACTTGAACAATAACACAATTCTATTTTATATGCCTTAAACATAGTCTTGAACCTAAGTATTTACATTGAAATATAAATGATTTATTTTGAAGTAAATCAATAAGAAATAATTTCATCAAATACAAAATGTAATATTTTTAAATCTTATGAAATAAGGGAATGTATCAGAATAAGAACAGCGACCATACATGAGAGATAAAGAAGAGTAGTAATTTGGAACTGTAGACAGAACTTGCTTATTGGTCAGATGAGTAAAAATTTTGATATATTAAGATTAACCAGTGATAAGACCTCTCAATCAATTCTTTTTGATAGATGGATTGATTATCCATGGCTACTTAGTTTCTTTAGCATATCCTATTTTTAGATACTGCATTTTAGACCTTCCAAGAACATAAATATCATTTTTATTGATCCATTATAGTGTTTGTTTTTTAAAATACTAAAACAATCATTATTTTATATTAATAAGATAGAATGTGATAATGTAGGATTTGGGGGGAATTGATGATGAATTTTTCTGCTGAGAAAGGAGGCTGTTCATAACTTTAAATTGTTAGGTTTTAGGAGCAATAAAAATTGTGGGATTTCCTTAATGGCTTCCTTGACTTCTGAAATATTTATCGGTCTCAAATATATTACACTTTACGTTGAACAATTACTATTAATAGTGTCTGATGGAAAAGACTTATAAACTGATTGTGGATCACCACATCAGAGTTGGGCTTATAAAAATATAAGTATCAATATTTATATTACAATGTACTAATGTCTTTCAATTTGTAATTCAATTAAATAGGCTTTATTGATTTCCTGTTATGTGCTTAAAATTGTGACTGGTAATGGTATGCAAGGTTCCATGGAGATGTAACCAGATTACATATGCAAAAACAAATCTAAAGTTGCATAAATTCAACAAGAATTTATTTTTTAAAAATATTAAAATTATATATATTTAAGGTATACAACATGATGTCTGACATACATACACAAGTGAAAAGATTACTACATTTGAGCTATTTCTTTTGTGTGTGTGTGTATGTGCATGGTAAGACCATCTGAAATTTACATCTTAGCACATTTCCAGGACTCAATACAATGTTATTAACTATAGTCATCATGCTATACATTAGATGTGTAGACTTATTTATCCTGGATAACTGCAGCTTTGTGCCATTTGACCAACATCTCCTAATTATTTTAAATTAGTGTTTATATGTCTTTTCCATCCTTTTTTTTCTTTTTACTTTATTTTTTCAGTGATCCAAGATTCATTGTTTATGCACCACACCCAGTGCTCCATGCAATATGCTCCATGCAATATCCTCCTTAATACCCACCACCAGGCTCACCCATGCCCCCTCTCCCATCCCCTCCATAACCCTCAGTTTGTTTCTCAGAGCCCACAGCCTCTCATGGTTCATCTCCCCCTCTGATTTACCCCAATTCACTTTTCCTTTCCTTTTCCTAATGTCCTCCATGCTATTCCTTATGTTCCACAAGTCAGTGAAACCATATAATTGACTTTCTCTGCTTGACTTATTTCACTCAGGATTTCCTCTAGTACCATCCATGTTGATACAAAAGTTGGGTATTCATCCTTTCTGATGGCTGAATAATAGTCCATTGTATATATGGACCACATCTTCTTTATCCATTCATCTGTTGAAGGACAGACATGTCAGCTCTTTCCACAGTTTGGTGATTGTGGCTATTGGTGCTATGAACATTGGGGTACATATGGCCTTTCTTTTCACTACATCTGTATCTTTGGTGTAAATACCCAGTAGTGCAATTGCAGGGTCATAAGGTAGCTCTATTTTTAATTCTTTTTTTAAGATTTTATTTATTTATTTCACAGAAGGAAAGAGATCACAAGGAGGCAGAGAGGCAGGCAGAGAGGGAGGAGGAAGCAGGCTCCCCGCTGAGCAGGGAGCCCGATACGGGCCTTGATCCCAGGACCCTGAGATCATGACCTGAGCCGAAAGCAGAGGCTTTAACCTACTGAGCCACCCAGGTGCCCTATTTTTAATTTTTTGAGGAATCTCCACACTGTTTTCCAAACTGGCTGCACCAACTTGCATTTCCACCAACAGTGTAAGAGGGTTCCCCTTCCTCCACATCCTCTCTAACACTTGTTGCTTCCTACCCTGTTGATTTTGGCCATTCTAACTGGTGTAAGGTGGTATCTCAATGTAGTTTTGATTTGAGTTTCCCTGATGGCTAGTGATGATGAATATTTTTTCATGTGTCTGTTAGCCATTTGTATGTCTTCTTTGGAGAAATGTCTGTTCATGTCTTCTGCCCCCTTTTTGACATGATTATCTGGTTTTTGGACATTGAGCTTGAGAAGTTCTTTATAGATCTTGGATATCAGCCCTTTGTCTGTAGTGTCATTTGCGAATATCTTCTCCCATTCCGTGGGTTGCCTCTTTGTTTCGTTGATGTTTCCTTTACTGTGCAGAAGCTTTTTATCTTGATGAAGTCCCAAAAGGTCATTTTTGCTTTTGTTTCCTTTGCCTTTGGAGACGTGTCTTGAAAGAAGTTGCTGTGGGTGATGTCGAAGAGTTTATTGCCCATGTTCTGCTCTAGGATTTTGATGGATTCCTGCTTCACATTGAGGTCTTTCATCCATTCTGAGTTTATCTTTGTGTATGGTGTGAGGGAATGGTCGAGTTTCATTCTTCTATACATAACATCTCCTAATTTGCTCCACTTTCCCACTTCTGGTAATGACCAATCTACCCTGATATTTGACATTTTTAGATTCCACTGTAAGTGAGATCATGCGATATTTTTTTTTCTGTATCTGGTTTATTTCACTTAAGATAATATCCCCCATTATCATTTATGTTGTCATAATAGTAGTATGTCCTTTTTAAAAACTGAATAAAATTCCATTATCTATATACCATAATTTCTTTTTTTTAGTATATGATAATTTCTTAATCCTTTTATCCATTAACAGACACTTACATTGTCTCTATAGCTTGGCTATTTTGAATAAATTTCTAATGAGCTTTAGAGTACCAGTATGTCTTTGAAGTATTAATTTTATTTCCTTTGGGCATATACCCTAGAAGAGAGATTCCTGGAACATATGGTAGTTCTATTTTTAAACTTAAAGAAACCTTGATACTGTTTTCCATAATAGCTATAACATTTTACATTCCCATTTACTAGGTTTTACTTTTCTCCAAATTCTCGCCAACACTTGCTATCTCTTGTCTTTTGATCATAGCCATCCTAACAGGGTGACATGATATCATATTGTGATTTGGATTTTCATTTCCCTGATGTTTAGTGATAACTGAGCATATTTTGTATACCTGTTGGCTACTGGTATTGAAAAACTGCTATTTTGAGTCCTTTGCCCATTTTTCAATTTTATTGCTATAAGGTTGTACAAGTTCCTTATATATTTTGGAGATAATAACCTCATCAGATATATACTTTGCAAACATTTTCTCCCATTCTGTAGTCTTGCCTTTTCATTTTGTTGCTTTCCTTGATGTGGAAGTAGTTTTTAGTTTGATATAGTCACGTTTGTTTACTTTTGCTTTTGCTGCCTGTGCTTTTGGTGTCATATCCAAAAAATCATTGTAAAGGCTAATGTCAAGGTGTTGCTATGTTTTCTTTTAGAAGTTTTATGGTTTCAGGCTTAATGAGTAAATTTTTAATTCATTTTGAGTTGATTTTTGCAAGTGGCATCCGACAATGGTCCAATTTTACTCTTTTGCATACAGATATCTTGTTTTCCCAGCACCATTTGTTGAAATGACTATATATTCCCCATTATGTATTCTTACTGTCCTTGTCAAAAAAATAGTTGACTATACATGCTTGGATTTACTTCTAGGCTCTCAATTCAGTTCCATTGGTAAATGTGTCTTTTTTTTTTTTAAAGGTTTTATTTATTTATTCGACACAGAGAGAGAGATTACAAGTAGGCAGAGAGGCAGGNGGCAGAGAGACAGGGAGAGGAGGAAGCAGGCTCCCTGCTGAGCAGAGAGCCCGATGCGGGCCTCGATCCCAGGATGCTGAGATCATGACCTGAGCCGAAAGCAGAGGCTTTAACTCACTGAGCCACTCAGGCACCCAATGTGTCTGTTTTTATGGCAGTACCATACTGTTTGATTACTCTAGCTTTTGTATGATAGCTTGAAATCAGGAAGTATGGTGTTTCCAATTATGTTCTTTTTCAAGCTTGCTTTGGCTACTTGGTATGTCTTGTGATTCCATATCAATTTCAGGATTTTTTTTTTATTTCCTTGAAAAATGTCATTGAAATTTGGAGAGGGACTGCATTGAATCAGTATATTGCATGGGTGGTATAGACATTTTAACAACAATAATTCTTTCAACCCATGAACATGGGATATAGTTCTATTTACTTTTGTCTTCAATTTCTTTTATCAATGGGTTTTAGTTTTCAGTGTATAGCTTTTTCATCTCTTTTTCTTCTTTGTTAAATTTATTCCTAGTATTTTATTCTTTTTGATGCAACGTAAATAGGATTTTTTTCTTGATTTCCTTTTCCTATTGTTGATAAGAGAAATGCAACTGATTTTTGTATGTTTATTTTGTACCCTTAAACTTTACTGAATTTGTTTCTTAGTTCTAATATTTTTGGGGGACTCTTCAGAGCTTTCTACATATAATACCATGACACCTACAAATTGAAAAAAATTTACTTCCTCCTTTGCATGTCTTTCTGATTTGACTAAAACTTCTAGTATTATGTTGAATAAAATTGGTAAGAGTAAATATTCTTTTCCTGTAGAATGAAAGATAAAAACCTCATGGTTGTCTTGATATATGCAGAAAAGGCATCTGACAGAAGGCATACTCATTTATAATTAAAACCCTCAACAAAATAAGCACAACAGAAAACTTCCTCAACACAATAAAGCTCTTTTAGGTAAAGTCTACAATGAACATCATAATCAAAGATGAAAACTTTTCCTCTAATATTTGGAACTAAAAGTATTAAATGTACAATATTCAAAACATAGTTTAGATCTATGGAGAGTATAAATAAGGACAAGATATAATTATTTATGATAAATGTGGAAAATACTCATTGTTTTTTACAGAAATAAAATTTTGGGGATGTGATATTGGAGAAAAGAAAATGCTTCATTATTGTCAATAAACCTGTTCCTTCTAAACATTTTATCACATTTTCATTTCCTGTAATAATTAAGGTAAAAGTGTTACAGTAAGAAATCCTCCAAATCTTAAAACAAATAAATAAATAAAGTTATTTATTGATTATATAATTTGACTGCTAGTCGTTGCTTCCTTCAGAGACTTAAGTACCCATTCTCCTTCCCCAATATGGCTTTGCTATCCTCATAGCATTGGTGGCTACTCTAGGGATTGTTTTGATTCCAATCAAGTAGGGAATGGGGTAGGAAATAAAAATTATGAATTGGAAATTATGACTCAGGTCTAGGAGTAGACTACAGTATTTCTACAGATATTCCATAGTGCATTACATAAATTTCTACACCAAAATCTAAAAACACTGTTCTTAATAAAATTTCTAAAATTGACCTTAAGTTGTTCAATAGTAGCATATTATTGGTTGGCTGTCATTATCTATTTCCTGTCTGATACAGAACATATTATACATACAGATATATTCAATATATCCAAGTTTTATTTTTAAGATTTATTTATTTTGAGAGACAGAGAGAGACAGAGAGAGAGAGGGAGCACAAGCAGGAGAGGCAGAAGGAGAGAGAAAGACAGTTTCAAGCAAACTCCCCTCTGAGTGCAGAGCCTGATGCAGGGCTCCATGTCAAGACCCTGAGATCACGACCTGAGCGGAAAGCAAGAGTCAGGTGCTTAACTGACTGTACTACCCAGGAGCTTCTATATCCAAGCCTTCTAATGTATCATTACTCCTCAAAGTTAACTGTCCCATCCCCACACTTAGGTTTGATGAGATGAACTTAAATATAGCCTTACTCTTTCTCTTTGCCAGTGATTAAAACAAAAATAGGAATATGACTCTATTCAAATAAAGCAAATGAGAAGAAATCCTACAGCCTCCTAAGAAAGATGTAAGAAAATTTGGTCTGCTTTTGTCTTCTGGATATTATTTTATCTGGAAACAATACTGCCCCCAAACTTCTGCAGTCATTTTTGCTGCAATATTGAGGATGAAGTTGAAACAGACAACAGCAGAGAACAGAGTTAGAAAGAATCAGAAAATTGAGGTTTTCATTTATTAGATGAACACACAAAGTCTGAAGCTCGTTTTACCTCTTGACTTCTGGTTATGTTAGATATTCTAATATGAATATTCTTCCTGGCAATTTAAGATAGTATTTGGCAGGCAAGAAGATGTTTCTGTCCAATTTTCAATCAAGATAACCTTTAGCGAGGAGGGTAATTAGGCTACCCCAACTCTCCCACCTCAGGACTAATATATTGTTAATGCAGATGCCATACTCTTCCTAGGCTGCACCTTGTCAGTGGCCACACAAGGAAAGCTTACTAAGGGTTGACCAACTCGAGATTTTCTAAATGACAATATTTGGGGCTTTTTCAGTCTAACTAAAATTTGTCGGTCGATACTGCTGTCTGAGGTCTCTCCTTTCCAATAATCCTTACTGATCTCTCTCCTTTTATAGGTGCCAGAATTGAATCATCATCTAGAAAATCTTCTAGCTGCCACTTTCTTGATTCATTTTTCTTTTACCTTCAAAAATATTTCCTCCAATTAACCTCTCACTTGACATCTCGTTCTCAAAAGACACAAACTGACAATTTTTCTTACTCTCAGTAAAAAGCTTCCTAATTGAAACATCAGTTATTAATTCGATAAATATATATTAAACATGAAGCACCAAGCTATGTACTGAATAAACAATGATGACAAGGAACCTATAGCAATACAGTCTCATATGTGCTATAACAAGAGTATAGAAAAAATACTATTTGTTCATAAAAATGAGATTTAAGTGGTTAGAGAAATTGAGAGTGAAAACTGAACAGCAATATGAATTATAATAAGATTAATATAAGATGGAGAGTTTATAAGACATTTTAATCATTAAAATGATATAGCCAGGGGCACCTGGGTGGATCAGTCGGTCAAGTGGCTGCCTTCAGCTCAGGTCATGATCCCAGAGTCCTGGGTTCGAGTCCCGCATCAGGTTCCCTGCTCAGTGGAGAGCCTGCTTCTCCCTTTCCCTCTGCCTGTCACTATGCCTACTTGTGCTTTCTATCTCTCTGTCAAATAAATAAATAAAATCTTAAAATAAATAAATAAAATGATATACCCAAAGATTTTACCATAGTGGTTCAAATAATTAAGTGTCTAATAAAATTTATCCACAATTCTTTTGCTGTTGTTCTTGATGGAGCTATTTCTATTTTCCTTGTGCTGTCTTGACAGAGTCAGTTCTGTATAAAAACTCAGAGCCAAAAGGGTAAAGATATGCATAAAGATTTACAAGGATTCCAGCATGAGATATGGATCATGAAAGTGGTAATACATGAAGACAAAGAAGTAAACATCTTAGAAAGAGGTAAACAAAGAGAAGACAAAAATACTTGAAGACAAAGAGGTAAACAAATATCTTGCATATCAAACACTAAAGAGTGTGCAATTTGCCAATGATGATTATGTATGTTTTGTGACGGCAAGAGCCTCATGTTTTGTTTTGTCATTGCATCCTTCCAAACATAACACAGTGTTAAATAGGTAGTACTTAATAAATTATTTTGAGAAGGAATCAAATACCTATTTATATATATTTGTAATTCATACAATTGGTTAGGAGAGAAAAAAACTTTAAGGAAAACTCTATATAGAAAAACTATTGTGGAAAATTATACAAATTCATTCCAGCAGTGAAGGAAATGTTAGATACGGACTAGAATTGGTAGTTAGTGTTACATTTCAAATTTAGACTAAAGAGTGAATGATTTCCTACTTAATAATAGAGAAAACCAGAAATAAAAGCATATTGTACATGTGAGATGTTTTTGTTTGGAATGTCTATAGAATATTAAATAAACAATAAAAAATATTAGATATATAAATATAGAAGACAACACCACCTACCTATAATTCTTGATAACTGAGTTGCCAATCAAATTAAAAAAGATGTTTTGAGGGATGCCTGAGTGGCTCAGTCAGTTAAGTGGCTGCTTTTGGCTCAGCTCATGATCCCAGGGTCCTGGGGTAAAGTCCTGCATCAGGCTCCTTGCTCAGCAGGGAGCCTACTTCTGCCTCTGTCTGCTCCTCCCCCTGCTTGTGCTTTCTCTCAATGAAAAATAAATAAAATCTTACAAAAAAGATGTTTTGAGACCCTTAAGAATATAGAGGTTTCCATATTTTATCGAGGAAAGAAGGAAAACAAAATCCTAACTACTTAAACTCTCACAACTAGTATGTTTCTTATAGACATAAACTTCATGAGTATACTCAGATGTGATATAATAAAGAACTATCATAAACTTTGATAGCTCTTCGGGGAAAAATGTCTTAATTGTATATATACATAAAATTGATCAAAAACAGATACTTAGAGTATATCATACATTTTCCTTTAGCTTGTTTAAAGGAATAACTGAAATATAAAAATATCTGATAAATCTCAACTGAATTAATCCAACTATGTAAAACAAAATGACTAGTGATTATCTCTTTATTCTTATTAAAAGAATAAGAAAAGAAACTCAATTTTATGGAAACAGCTGTATATTTGTTTAATTTGTTTATATTATATTCATTGCATTTCATATTAAATTGCTCCTTTAAGAAATGATGTAAAATTATGTATTTAGAGATACTTTCAGAGCGTTAACTGAAAATTGCTTATGAAAGCATCACAAGCCACAAACTGAAACTTCTTTCAGAAACTTGTTTTAACTGTGACACTTAATAACAGATTCACTGATAATGCAGTTTTACCACGAAGCATTGCTTATTCTCGGGAACTTAAGGAATGGCCATTTTTGGAAGAAAAAAAACACATCAAGTAAGTTTTGTTGAATCAAGTGGATTTTATTTTAAGAAAATTATTTGGAATTCTCTTTTTAAGGAGGTGTTTATTCTGAAATCTAAGACAAAACCAAACAGAAACAATTGATACTTCATATAAGACTACTTTCTTAGTTGGTCATGGGATAACCATCCATAACTTACTCCAATTTATAAAAAAAAAAAAAAAAAAAAAAAAAAAAGAGAGAGAGAGAGAGAGAGAGAGAGAGAGAGAGAAAATAAAAGTTAGAAAATCAAAATAAAAACAGCAAAAGAGTACTGGAAAATGACTAAGTACTAGTTTTAGAATCAAGAATTAATTCCCACTAATTATGACATGGGTGAAACTAATTGATTAAATATTAAAATGTATTTTAAAAGGTGATATTAAAACAGCATCCCTGGCAGTCCCTGGAAGAGAAATTAAATTGACAGCACATGTCTGTTGTATATTACATTTTTTTTCATGTTTATATGAAGCCGAGCCAACTAAAAGAAAAGTTGCTAAAAGCAATACAAAGAACTGCCATGTAACTTTCACTCAGAGAATTCTTTTACGTTTACAAACTGCCCCAATACCTTTTGTAGGAAAACAATCCCCTCCAGAACAATGTATT
Source organism: Ailurus styani (assembly GCA_002007465.1). Classification (NCBI taxonomy): domain Eukaryota; kingdom Metazoa; phylum Chordata; class Mammalia; order Carnivora; family Ailuridae; genus Ailurus; species Ailurus styani. The sequence continues at coordinate 201,095 of LNAC01000631.1, forward strand.
GCTTCTGGTTCCATGTCTCTTTAGTTCTTTCAATCAAGATGAGTTTCATAGTCTTTCCTTGACTTTCAAAACAACCCAAATATTTTTGAAGATTTAGGCTGGGTTAAAGTTTCCTACAGAATTTCCCTCAATTTCTCTGTCTGATGTTTTCTCATGATTAGTTTTTAGGATCTGCATTTTTGGCAATAAATCATCAATATGATGCTGTTCAATTCTTAACACATCCCATCAAAGGGCATACACAGTCCATTTGTCTCACCAGTGGTATTTTTAAGTATCATTTGTAAGGTGAAGTTTTCTAGGTTTTTCCACTGTAAAGTTACTTTTCATTTCTTTTATATTTATATAAATAATATGTAACATGACATAACATATAATATAATTACTTAATGGGGAGACAATTTAAGACAATGAAAATATCTGGTTCCTTATCCAACATTTACCCATTAGGCTTAGCATCCATTGGTTTCTTGATTCAATTAAATGCTATAGTGAAGGTTGCCAAATAATGATTTTTTTTATTTTTTATTATTATTTTTATTTTTTTTAAGATTTTATTTGTTTATCTGACACAGAGAGAGAGATCAGATCACAAGTAGGCAGAGAGGCAGGAAGAGAGAGAGGAGGAAGCAGGCTCCCCACTGAGTGGGGAGCCCGATGTGAGCCTTGATCCCAGGACCCTGAGATCATGACCTGAGCTGAAAGCAGAGGCTTTAACCCACTGAGCTACCCAGGTACCCTAATGATTTTTTCTAAAAGTACACCATAACCCCTTCTCCATTTACTGATTAACATTCTATGGGAAAAATAGCTCTTTCTTCTCCTATTTATTTATTTAAATATTTATTTCCTTAAATAAATAATAATTTATTATTAATCATTCATTTACTATAAGAGCTAATTATATAATTTAGAATTATATAATTGATATACATAACAATTTAAATGCATGATTATCACAAAGCAGGCACTGAAAATACTTAAGGCAAAAATTATTTACTTAAAACCAGAAATAGTTATATCTAGAAATACAGAATGAGATTTCAACATTTCTTTCTTAGTAACCAGAAACAATATACAGAAAATTAGTAAAGAACACTTGAAAAAAAGTCTTAAAAAACGATGCCAAACAATTTGACAAATTTGACATTTATGGAACAATTGGAAGAAATAACAGTAGAATGTGCATTTTTCCAAGTTTATAGAAAACATGACCATGATGGGTCATATTCTGGTTTATAAAATAAGTCACAATATATTGATAAGGATTTGTGTCATGCAAAGGATATTCTCTTTCTACAAAAGATTAAAATATCAATTAATAATAAAACACTAGCTGTGAAATATTCAAACTTTTGGAAATTGGACTGTACTCTTCAAAATAAGTTTTAAGAAAGAATCACAAGTAAAATAAGAAATTACTTGGAAATGAATGAAAATGAACACACAATGTATTAAAAATTCATGGATACAACTAAAGCAATGCTTTGAAATAAATTTTATAGCAATATTTTCTTTAAAAAAAGAAATATAATTGCAGAATTATATGGTAAAAGTATTTTAGTTTTACTCACATACCACCAAACTATTTTCCAAAATATCTGTATCATTTTGCATTTCTACCAACAATGAAAGTGAGTTCTTATTGTCCTCAATCCTTGTCAACATTTGGTGATGTCAGGGTTCTGGATTTTGACCATTCCAAGAAGTGTGCAGTAGCTATCTCATTGTTTTAATTTGCATTTCCCTGATAATAAATGAAATGGAGCATCATTTGGTATACTTATTTGCTATCTGTCTTTCTTCTTTGGTGAAGTATCTGTTAAAAAAAAATCAGTTACAGATTTTTACAGATTTTTCTTAGCCTCAATTTTATCATCTGTAATAAATCAGAACAGCTTACCATTAGAATTAAATATTAAAACATACTTAAAATATCCTAAAGAGCACTTGACATATGTAATATATATTGGTTTCTTTCCCTCATTTTTTGATTTATTTTAGTCCTTATGCATTGATAGGTTTATGGCATCTATAACTAACCACCATGTATTTTTCTTATTCATTGGTTTTGTTTTAAATACCTCAAATGCATAAACTCCTTGGAATCAGGAAACTTGTCGTGTTCATTTTAATGTTCACTCATCTCATGAGGGCAGTTTCTTATGCATAAATGTTCCCTAAATGTTTATTAAATAAATTAATGTTAAATAGATGCATACTTTAGTCATTAAACTTTCAAAGGATTGATCTGTTTTAAGGTTGAGGGTTCTCTGTTAAACCATAGTATTTTAATTTTTTGGTAATATTTTAATAATAATAGAACTTTAGGAATTAATTAAAATCAGTATTTACACCCATAATATTATGGATTATAGAAGCATTGTGGGATAACCATACACATTTTGAGGTAAAAAATAAAATTAATTCTTAAAGTCTTTCAAATATTATCATCCTATTTACTCTCATTTTCTTTAGATTAAATTTTTATCTAGAACTTTATTTTTAAGTAAAGTTCTTAGAATTTTTAATATAATAGGGATATAAAAGGGACATGTGCATGAAAATGTTTAAATCAACAATCTAAGGAAGTGTTATTAACTAAGTTCAAGTAAAATTACATAAAGAGCAATAATGCATTTTATTTTCTTTCTCACATTTTCCTAATGAGACTTGGAAGTTTATATAATTATTTTAATTAGGGTTATAAACTTCTACCTGGGCAGGTGAGAGGCTAATTACCTAATTTATATACAAACTGAGCAATTTTCTCTAGGCTCTTTAACACTTCATCTTTCTATTTAATTTTCTCTGTTTCAATCCATTAATACTTATTTTGTTTTTGTCCCATTTAAATGAATGATTAAAAATTACCCTTAGTGTAAACTCTATGTTGATGGTTCAAATGAAGAGTATTTTATCCCTATTGTGTTTTAGGTGAAAGTACACTTAATATTTTGTATTTACTTACATTTGTACAAAGGCATATCATATGTTTGGAAAAAAACACAATCTCAACTTGCATAAAGTGCATGTTACCCTTAAACTTTAAACCATAATAAAATAATAATAATAAAAATATTATTATGTTCATACTTCTTAATTATATAAGTGGGAAGACTGATGATTAATTCTTGTGTTTTCCTCCACGTTTTCCTTTAGTGATGAGAGCAAAAGTGGTTAATAAGAAAACAAAAGACAAGTCTATTCCATCATTGTAACGGGTTCTAGACCATATCACAAAATGAATCTACTTTTTTTTAAGATTTTTTTTTTATTTTTTTATTTGACAGAGAGATAGAGAGCACAAGTAGGCAGAGCGACAGGCAGAGGAAGAATTCGGAGAAGCAGGCTCTCTGCTGAGCAGGGAGCCCGATGTGGGACTCGATCCCAGCACCCTGAGATCATGACCTGAGCCGAAGGCAGCAGCTTAACTGTCTGAGCCACCCAGGTACCCGAATCTACTTTTATTTATTCCAAGATTAACTCCATACCTAGAACATAAATACTCCTTATTGTTTTTGAATAAATAAACCAAAAAAAAAAAACCCTACATTTAGATCTGAAAGGGTATGTATTTGCAGGTGTCATCCTAGTCATTTTCAGTGCCATTATCATTACTCGTGAAAAAAATCAGAACAATGAGTGGGTTTTAAATTAAATTTACATATAGGCCATCAGATTTAAAGTGTTAACTCTGTTTCAACCATCTGGAAATTTAAAATGGATAACACTTTGGCTAGAATAATTCAGATTTTTTTCTTCGAAATAATTAAAATTTCTACTTCTTGCAAATTTCTACTTCTTTTTACTTTCTTGCGAAAGAGAAAGGGTTCACTCTCTTGCCAGGGACTTATTTTTTAACTTAGTTTTTTGTAGAACTCTGAAAGAAAACCAATAAAATGCATCTAAGCCATCAAAAAAATTCTACTTCTTTTAATTCAGTTGGGAAAAAATTACAAACACGCACACACACACACAGAGTCAAGTCATAGACACTATTGCTGCTATCTTCAGTAAAATATTTTCATTAGTGTTTTGAGTAGAATTTAGAAATCTTTTTAAACCAAGTTTTTCTTCCTTCCTTCCTTCCTTTTACTTTTTCTTTCTTTCTTTCTTTCTTTCTTTCTTTCTTTCTTTCTTTCTTTCTTTCTTTCTTTCTTTCTTTCTTTCCATCTTTCCTTCTTTCTTTCTTCTTTCTTTCCTTCTTTCTTTTTTTTTCTTAAATTCAAACCATCCTTGGTGATGATCTAACGAAGTAATCTAATTTCTTGATAGGGGACAAAATGTAAATCATGTCAAACACCTAAAACAATAAGTTGTACCACAAAGAGATTAACTAATATACTTGGGGGAAAAAAGTCATACAAGCACTATGGAAAGCACTGTCCTTTTCCTCTGTTGGAGGACATTTATTCATAGACATCATATGTGCTTTCTTCCCGAGGGGTGAGATTGACCTAGAACCTTACAGACGGCTCTTTGTTGTTAAGCTTGCCAACTATTTGTCAAGAATGGTTAGTGAGAAGTAAAGAAAGAAAATTTCCCCTGTTGATAATAAGAGGCAAATAGAAGATACTCTGAAATTATCATAGGGAACCACATTTGTTCAGTAAGAATGATTTGCATTTAATAATATGTAATATCACTGACCAATTTTTATTTTTACATATTTTAGTGATGAGTCATGTTGAATTTGACAGGTTTTCAGTAATAACAAAACATTCTGTACCAACTCACAAATGCATGTACACTGTAATTATTTTTACTGTAAACAATAATTTGATTTGTGTTATTCAGGTGAGAGGAAGGAATAATTAATTGTGGCTTACTCTTAATCATACTTTTAAAAACCTACTTTAAGTGTCTGGATTTATAATATTCAAAAACATTTTATGTAAAAGAATTAAATGAGAAAATTTACTATAACTTTATTTTGGAATATATTCTGAATATGTTACAACATAAAAAGTTAAAGAAAACTATAAATTTTCCTTAACAGTTTCATAAATGTCTGATTCTTTATTATGAAATTAATATTATGTTGGAATAATATTTTGATCTACTATATTCATAAGATTAATGGAAATTCCTTAGCTATTATTTTGACCCATAATGGGATAACAAAGATAATATAGGATTGCAATACTGAAAAATGTAGCGTGAGAATTTTTGCAATGAGATTTTAGAAAATATGCTTAATTTTGGATTGATATCAACTTATACTAGGTCCATATGATGTGTAAGACAAAATATCCTAAATAATTGAGATTGATATTGGATTATTAGATTCAATAATGGTCATTTTAAACAATGAACAAAATTGCCACATTTCTTTAAAACCCAGACAGAAATTAACTCAACTCCCAGGAGAAATTTAAGTTTCATGGTTCCTTATGTTAATTAATTCAACTTTCAAATGCTAACTTTTAATCTCCAGTTTATTTAGAAGGTATTACAAATCCATAAGGCAATAGGATACACTCCTTTTTCTGAAAGTTCTCTTTGCCATTTTTTTTCCTGCAGGAGTGCAGACTAGAAACTCTAACCAGTCCTACAACTAAAATAATTTTAAAAGTTGGATAAACATAAAAATATATTGTTTTAATACTACAATGAACATAGAAGAATACAAAAATTATTCAGAAATCAGGATTTTCCCTTGGAAGCCTGCACTGGCCCTGATAAATTTGAGGTGAGATTCTTTGGGATCCTGAAGGACAAAGAACCAGAAACAAAGTTCAAGCTTGGAAGTTTAGTGGGGAAACCTAGTCAAACAAGGACTGCAAAGAGTTATATGCTTTGTGTGAGAATGAACTAGAATTAGGCATTTCCTTTTCCTAAAAAATGGTAATCAAAATTGCCTATGTTGAACTTTAATTCTCTAGAAGTTTCTATTTTATGTCTTTTCAGAGAATTTATTCCTCCATATAAATACCTGCCCTTTTTTTTCCAGTCTGCACAAATATAACCCGTGTAACCTGAAAAACCTAAATGCAGAAATGTAGTTTAAAGTGGGCCCAGTCTGATTATAACTGTAGATATTTGGCAAAAGTAAAGTTATATTACCTTTTGGGAGTTTACTTTCCACTTTGTTTTAAAATTATTTACACAGATATATTTTCATGAGATATAAGTTGACAGTAAAACAAAACATAACAAAACACACATAGAACCAAGACATATAAGAAAGAACTAATAGAGGGAAAACAGACAACAAAATAAGATATAGAAAGAGTCCAGATATTAGAATTATTGGACTGTAAAACAAGCAGTTTTAATCTAAATAAAAACTAAATTGAGTTGTTGAAATGTTAATTCAAACAAAAGTAAACACAAAACTGAGTCATTCATAATATATTAGAGACAGGTAAAATTAGAACAACTGTACTCGATATAAAACTTAATGGAATTAACCCTAGTGGTTAAAAGAGAGGTATAAAATTGAACAATAAGGAAGAAAGATCAAATGACACGGAAGGCAGAGTAAAAATAATTATCATATATTAGAGTCTCATGTATTTATTAGCAAGAATTACTGAGAAATTAGACTTAATGAAAGATAATTCTCAGATCAGGAGAAATCACAAACAGGATACATAAAACGAATTTTTACCATAACCTGCACCTTCAAGCATCTCCATTCTTTATGACTTGACCTGTTTTTTTTCCCCACAGAATTCACTACCTTCTATCATGTATTAAACATCTTATTTATTTTTGGTCTCTGCGTATTAGAATAATCTCAAAATACATTTTTGTTTGGTTTGTTCATAGGTGCATTTCATTTTTATTTTTTTCCATATGTATTTTGTTTTTATTTTTCTCCAGCTGCGTTTAACAATTTTTCTGTCGAGTGTACCTGTGTGTGTATTGATTTGTCTTTATTTATGTTTTTAGAAAATCTTAAACCTGTGGTTTGATTTCTATTATAGTTTGAGGAAACTGCTTGACCATTATCTCCTCTGCCTCTTTTTTTTTTCTCTAGAATCTCAATGACATGTACTGATTTCATTGGCTATGTTCCCATACCTGCTTCCCTGTTCCATTGAGAATGATTTTATTTTTCTAATATTCCACTCTGTCCTCAGTTTTGTTTGCTTGTTTGTTTGTTTTGTATTACAACAAGATGTCAGGTCCATAAGGAAAGTCAACGGCCAGTGGGAATGAATTTCCCTGTATCTGAGGCTCTCAGGGAGACTGTCTGCTGATAGTAGCTTTCACTAGGCCTTTAGAAATTTGTTAAACATCTCTGCAGAATTCGTATATATGTGAAGGGAAACCTAGTCCTACTTTCCCAGCCAGTGCTCATGTTTCCTCTCTTCTTGGTGTTGCCTTCCTGGAGAAACCTATCATTTCCTTAGATTTCAGGCTAGGTGGTTGTCTGCAACCTCAGATTTCTTATGAACTCAAGAATAGTTATACTTTTGTAGATTATTTGTCTTATTGTTGTCAGAGTAGGAGTGGAACCCTTTCCAAATTCCTAAATTGTTAAGTAGAAAACATGTGTGTATGTATTTTAAATGTTAAATTTTAATTTAATTCCTTCTAGGTTTGCTTTATGTGAATTGAATTTATGTTATTAGGCATATACAAACTTGGAACTGCTGTATAATTTCTAGTAAGTGAGATGCCTGATTATATAATGTATTGCCTATCTTTTCTATATCCAGTGTGTTTTGACTTAAACAATTTTTATCCAGTTGGTATTTTCATATTTGTCTATCTATCATCTAATATAATTTGATTTTTTTTAAGATTTTATTTACTTTTTTGACACAGAGAGAGAGAGAGAGAGAGATCACAAGTAGGCAGAGAGGCAGGCAGAGGGAGAGGGGGAAGCCGGCTCCACTGAGCAGAGAGCCGGATGTGGGGCTTAATCCCAGGACCCTGAGATCATGACCTGAGCCGAAAGCAGAGGCTTAACCCATTGAGCCACCCAGGAGCCCCTGATATTTCTCTATTTTCAGTTAGTCTTTTGCTGTTTAATCAACTCTGAAAATATGTCTTTTAAACGGAGTGTTTAGAGGTACCTGACTGGCTCAGTCAGTCAAGTGTCTGCTTTAGGCTTAGGTCATGATCCCAACGTCCTGGAATGGGGTCTCAGGTTGGGCTCCCCACTCAGTTGGGAGTCTGCTTCTCCCTCTCCCCTGCCCCTCCCCCCTGCTCGTGCATGCTCTCGCTCTCTCTCTTTCACTCTCTCAAATAAATAAATAAAAATATAAAATAATAAATGGGGCAGTGTTTACTGGAATTGATCTTGGTTTGATACTCATATAGTTTGTCTTAACTCTTCTAATTCATAATATACATTTTTCCCAATATGCTTTAGATCTTTTTCTTCATTTTTACTGGTTTTAAAAATACACATTCTGGTATGTAAGTGTTGAATCACTATGTCACACACCTGAAACTAATATTATACTGTATGTTAACCAACTAGAATTTAAACAAAAACTTAAAAAAATATTCATTCTATTTCTGTCCTTCCAGGGTTTGTCTTGAGTGTTTACTACCATAGTTAATCATTGTTATTTACAGTAGTTATATTCCATAATGCCACTGCAGACAATGAATTAGCAAATACTGAACTCTTATCTCTAAGGAAAATACACAGTTAGGTTTTTGTGAACCTCTGGTCACAATTTTATCAACTGAAATTCTTTTCATCTTATACATTCATTCTGTTCTTGTAAAATTAAAACTATTCCCATCAGCATTGAAAACCTGCTCTTCCACATAACCCTTTTCCTTAGCAGATATTTGTAAAATTCTTCAATAGCCTCCTGACCTGCAGAACCTGCTTCACCTGCAAGTTTAACATTTTTCACACTGTATTGCCTTTTGAAGCAGCCAGTACTAGCCAAGGAAGATTTAGCATTTTCCTGATGCTTACTAAGGTGATTGTAAATTTCTATGGTTTTTATCCTTGCAACAATGCTGTCCACTCTGCCTTTTTTTTTAAATTGGTCATCATCTCAAGAATCCATAAATTTGCTATCTTTTCCACAGATTCATTATGCACTATAGATGTTAATTTAGCACTTTTTAAAGTAGCATTATATACAGTTCAGCAAATTTACTTTTCCTTTCTCTGTATGTCCATATTATTGATTCATTAACATTGAACTCATGGCCAACAGTACTATAACTCACCCTTGAACAAAGTTTATCTAACCCAAGTATTTTCTCTGTAAGGCACATCATATCCTTTTTCAATGGAGGAACACTAGACAGCATTTTTGGCACTATATTTGGGAGCTATTTTAAAGCAAAGTCACCAACAAAAATTGCAAAAATGTGGAAAGAAAAATTTGCACTGAATAGCCTGTAATAAAGACCCTTGTTTACATCATAAGAGTTAAACAAGAAGACAAAGTATTATTACTTTGTTCAGTCCAGCTGGGAATGTGCACACTAGGTGACTCAAATTTGTAGCTACTTTGACCATGTCTATGAATGACCACAAAAGTACTGCAAATACTGATTCTGGGGTTATAAATGGATTATAGTGGGTATGTGAAATCACAAATAATGATCAACTGTATATTCTTTTTCACCTCTTCAAATTTTCTCCAAAATATTTTCTTGCTTTTGGCTAGTTTCTTTTTCTTTTCCTTCCCTTCCCTTCCTTCTCTTTTCTTTTTTCTTTTCTTTTCTTCTTTTCCTTTTCTTTTTTCTTTTTTTCTCTTTTTTTTTCTTTCTTTTCTTTTTTCTTTTCTTTGCTTTGCTTTTCTTTACTTTCCTCTTCCTTCCTGCCTTAAAAGATTTCAATTTGTTTATTTGATAAAGAGAGAGAGAGAGAGCACAAGCAGTGGGAGGTGGGGGTGGGGGGTGGGGCAAAGGGAAAGGGAGATAAGCAGACTCCACTGAGCAGGGAGCAGGACATGGAACTGGATCCCAGGACCTTGAGATCATGACCTGAGCCCAAGGCAGACGCTTAACTGACTGAGCCACCTGGGCATTCCTAATTTTGGCCAGTTTCATGTTTCAAGCATGCATATACATTGGAATATTTCTCCTTGAGTTACAAACACTTAGTAATAAAAATGTAAAAAAAAATTATTTTGAAAAATTTTTGGCCAATCCAGTGCAGCTTAGTCTTTATTTGGTTGTATATATATATATATATATTAAGAAAAATTTTACCTGTAAGTTTGAACTCTAAAGATATATGTGAATATACATTGGAGTAACTATTATAATGTTCTAGTCACATTATTTTTCCTTTGGTGCCATGTATTCTATTCATAAGATGGTGAACCTCATTTTATTGTGGCAAAGCAAATAAAGGTGGGAACAAACCAATCAGTCTGGAAGCACCTCAAATTCATGGAATTTCATAAATGTTCTTCATGTAAATTAAATTCTAAATAAAACATTACATATGTAACATATATATATACCGAATATATACAAATATATAATTTCAGAAATGTCTGCTTGCCTTTTGAAACCCAAAGTTTAAAATAATTTATTGTCATCTTTAGTTAACCAAACCTGGACCTAAAAGATAGATTAACAATATGGAAATAAAGAAAATATTTACAGAAAAATGTCCATATGGACACATTTTAGACAGATGATCTGGTTAGCATAATAACCACCAAACTATTGAATGCTCTTTTGTTATTTAATATACATCTATTCTAAATTCTAGCTATAATGTTATTCAGTAAAATCATTTACTTCAATCCATAAATCTATTGTTAATAACCTGCTATTTAAACCATGGAAATTTTTTCTGTTTTCTGAAAGTGATTAGTTTTTCAAGCTGTTTTTTTAGAATGAACTAATCAAGGTTAATGAAGATTAACTAATTCTGTAATAAAAGTCAGTGTAGGGATGCTGACATATGATCTCTGTAGTTCAAAAAATACTCATGCCTTATTCTCAGATTTTTAATAGTAGTTCTAAATGCTCTTTCAATAGATATAACATTAGGCAGTTTATTTAATATTTTAAAAATATTTAGTTAGTATACTGTGGATTACACACCAGCTGTAAAACAGATACAAAATTCCTTAAATAATGGTAAAATGATTTTTTTAAATAAAAGTTTTGTGGAGTGATATTCAAATACTATAAATTGCAATGAGTCTTGATTTCTATTGAATCCAATATCTCTGGCATACAGAAAATACTGACTTCCCTGAAAGAAAGAGAAATTAATATCTGCTACTGGTTTATAAACCAAAATGTGTTTGCCACTGATGGAAAATGCGACATTCAATATATCCATAGTGTTTGGGAAACAGCTCAATTTATACTAAAAATGTAAAAAAACAAGGAAACTTTTAAGGGTAAGGAGAGATTAACTAATAACAAAATAAAACCTAAAAATGTTAGATTAATATTTAATGTTCATGAATATTTATGTACTGTATTGTGCTATTGGTTAAAGCATTTAGTTTTCCAAATGAAAAAAATAATTCTTTAATTTTTGAAATCATTTTCTTTTTATGCAAAATGCTGCATTTTTTTTCAAATTAAATTTGGCAAGCAAATGAAAATCGAAGTCAGAATACTATGGATGAAATAACTTTCTGACAATTTGTTGAAACTCTTCTTACTGTACATTATGTTTTAAGTTATATAAAAAAATATGAAATGGCTAGACATACATAAAGGTGTTGCAGATTATGTTTTCCACATTTTCTTTATTTCAGTACACTTTGCAGATACAGCCATTCTAAATTACTATTTCACAAACTAAGATGATTCTCAGTAGGGAAGCCATACCTCATGTTGTTTTCATCAAAGGGAGCATAGTCTATATTTGCCTGTCTGAATATTGCCATTATATTACTAATTTACACATTGGGAAAAGGGTCAAGAGTACTCCAAATTTTTGATGACTTGATATTAACCTGAAAGGGGAATGTTAATAACTGATGAAATATATCCACAGTAGTTCAACATCAAGATAGTTTAAAGTTATGTGTTTTAAAATAAAAAATTCTACCCCATATTGATGAATTACATTATATATTTAGTTTTGGGGGATTAGTATTCTTTATTTGAGACAGACAATAATATTTTATATTAGACCATATAAGTAAGATAAAAATTATGAAAAGAGTGAATATTAAAATAATATTACCCAGATAAGATGATATCCAATATAATAAATTTATTGATAAATAATTAATATAGTTTTTAGTGTTCTTATATGTTAGCTGAAACAAATTAATGAAATTTTGAAAGCCACTATTATTCCAACTATCATACATGTTGAAATCCTTACATATTAACTATCAATATTTTATTAAAATGAATAGTTTTCTATGATCTTCTTTTAGGTTTTCTTTGTCTCAATAATATAATATATTGTTGTTTCAAGTTGTTAAATAGAAATATATTTTTAGGCTTTGCTGAAATATCTACCTATCTTTCTCATTCTAAGTTATGCAACTGTGTATATAATATATTTTCTGATTTTGTAATTTATTAAAAACACAAATAGGATCTGGTTATAGTTCTTTATTGTTTAGTGCACTGGAACTTATTAAATGGCACACAAATCTAAAAATTAAAGGTTCAGAAGTATGTAGATTAAATCTAGCAATCTAAAATAGTGATATTTGAGAATATTATTTTTATACCTTCTGGAACAAATATTTTCAAAGATAAAATTTAAGGTCATTGAGAGGTTGTGAAAATGGATAATATTTTCTAGCAAAAATGTTATATTTTCTGGAGTTTTTCAGTTAGAAAAATAAAAATGCAGTTATATGGTCCTGGATAAAAATTAAAAAAATTATTTCATAACTAAATGATTTGAAGTTATGTATGTTGGTCCATTAATATAGTCGCTGTCTTGGACATCTTCGATAACATGGTGTTAACATTTTGAGAATGACAGAGAGACAATTAGGAGCTCGGTACACAGGAGAGTTATGAATAAAGGAAATAAGTAGAGCAGAGATCAAAATTAGATAGATGCAGAATTGGAATGATGCTGAAAAAAAATGATGGAACTGCAGAAAATACTGTGACAGATCATCCATTTCTTTGAATGGGGAAAGTAATTACTAGCGTGTTTTGACAACTGAAATGGAAAACCTGACCCAGCTGGAGATGCACACCAGTCAAGTTGCCTACCCCTATTATTTTACTCAATTGTAGGAAATACATGAAAAAGAAAATGTCCATTAGAAATCCTGTTTCTTGTGATGGGAAGGAAGTGCCACTGGATCATTTTCATTTTCTTGCTCAAATGTTTGTTGTTTTCCCCAAAGGATTTAAATTTAATTTGTTTTTTCTCTATAAGTGCTTCTCATATTGTCCGGTTAGGTTCATTGATGCAATGTCTCAAGCAACCACATTTTTCCCAATCACACCAGACATTCCACTAATTTCCAGGTGTGCTGCTGGAAAGTATTTGCATATCTCCACATAAACACACCATTGTCGCTAGAAATAATATTCTGGAAATTGTTGCAACATGAACATCTGTCACTTTTTTAAAAACAAATACAAAAGATTAACAAACAAATGAGTTGAAAATCAGAATAAATTAAAGGGGAAGTACAGCTTACTTTTGCAAACATTTTGAAAATGGAGGGAAGAGTACTTGGTAGCACAGCCCTGTTATTTACAAAAAATGTTTCAATTACTTTGTCCTCTAATTTCCAAATAATTTAGAGATCATTTGTTTTCCAACAGTTCCATGAATGGGTCTGGGAGCTGAGTTGGTAGCCAGATTGTTTGGTTGTCCACACGAAGAATTTTCCTTTATTAGTCTCTTTGTTATTTTCTATAAATGCTGTGCACACCTTCAAATCTGAGCTTAGAGTTGCCGGTTTTTTACTCCTTCCCAAACACTCTGTTCTCTATAACTCCCAAATGCTGATTAGCAATTACCCTCTATCTTCCACCTTTCCTCTAAACATTCCCTCCAATACCTTGCTTTAATTTGATTCTCACTTCTTCACTTTAACCCTTCACTTTCTCTGTTCCTTCAGCATTCTGGGTTTTTTCCTGCTGTGAACACTTCTCCTTCAATTTTCACCCATTTTGTTCCTCCCAATATTTATGTCTGAGTAACAATTTCCCCATAGTTCTCTGTAAGTTTGTCCCTCCACTTGTGATATATTTTTATCTTTCTCTTGGTAAAACACTGATTTTTTTTTACTAAAAATTTCTATTTTAAACAATAGTCTTTATTTCTTAAAAAAGGCTTCTTAAAAGTTACTGCCATGTCAAAGAAGTTAGGTATTGCATTTGCATATTAATAGTTGCCACTTTTATAAATAATTTTCTGGCATTTGGATAGGTAGTATGAGATATTTTTTTTGACTATAAAAAACAGAAACTCAAGTTTTAAAAAAACTTCATAATGGTAAATTAAAATCAAGAAAGTTTGTATCTCCTGTTAAGGAACAAAAGTGACTTGGTAGTGAATTATTGACATCTTAGCCAAGTATGTCTAAAGAGATATCTATTTCTCATTTTTATCTCCTTTTCTTTTGAACACCTAGTGATATTATCTTCTTGAATCATATGATTTACACAAAATATCAGTGCAGAAGTGGCTATCTTCCTTTTATTGGTGGTTTCATGATAATTAAGGAAGATTCTTAGCTTTTTAAAAATTTATTTATTTATTTGTTTATTTGTTTATTTATTTTAGAGGGAAAGAGAAAGAAAGAAGTGGGGGAGAGGCAAAGGGAAAGGGAGAGAGAGAATTTTAAGCAGGCTCTACATACACCCATTGCAGATCCCAATGCCTGGTTCCATCTTGCAACCCTAAGATCATGACCTGAGCTGAAATTGGGATTTGGAAGCTTAACTGACTGAGCTACCCAAGTGCCCCTCTTAGCCTTTTGACTCATACTATTCAAAGCCTATACAAAGCCTCCATCAACCAATCCAACCAACCCAGCTTCTGTCATTCAAGCATAATATTAGTGTTTAGAAATACCTTCCATATGTCCAGCAAGTGCCCACTACAACCACATATGAACCCAGAAATAACTTTTATAAAAATTACTTTACATCGAGCTTCAAATTTTAGTGCTCAACTAGTGAGTTATCTCTTATAATGACAAACTATTATTTGATACAGTGTTATCCTTTGCAGTGAACGAGGTATCATAACCTCTTTAATTTTTTGGTTAAAAAAGGGATTGGAGAAATTATAAAAGGAAGCAAATTCCAGGTAATGTAGATTCTTATTATGTATGATCTACTTATTTATCATGTATAATACATCATGAGATATACATAACAAATATGTATCATATGTGTTCATATATGATATAAAATATATACTATGTATTTTATATGTTGCTATTCATCAATGCCCCAGCTGTATATATTCAAGTATTTTTATACTTGTTTATAACATGTTTAAATTAATAACATTTCCATTCATTATAACCTCATCTTCTAAAACTTTTTTTCTTAAATTTTTATTTATTTATTTGTCAGAGAGAGAGAGAGAGAGAACATAAGCAGGGGAAGTGGCAGGCAGAGCAGACAGAGGGAAAAGCACCCTCCCCACTGAGCAAGGAGCTCAATGCAGGACTTGATCCCAGCACCCTGGGATCACGACTTGAGCTGAAGGCAGATGCTTAACTGACTGAGCCACCCAGGTGTCCCTCATCTTCTGAAACTTAAACCACATTTAAAGATGCTTGATGACACTGAATATAATCTTGTTTTTCATTTTTATACCTATGAATCTTAAGAATTCGGTATTTCCAATTGAACATTTGTCTTTGTATTCTTGAAAACTAATGCTAAATTGTTTGTTTTAGGAAAGTGCAGTAAGTGAAGAATCTAAAAATGTTATTTTGCTCAATCTATATATAATTTAAGCTCAGATATGTATATACTACTGATAAGTCAATGAAGCAAGTGCTTATTTCTACATATAGTCCCAATTGTGAGATATTCACATATATTTTACATCGATGACTAAATGTTATCTATGAATTATCAGAGACATAGAAAAGACATCTTGAAACATTGTAATTCTACATTTTTAAGGTAAGAAAGCAGCTTAGCAATTTTTTTTCTCCAGTTTTTATGATGTAGATAGCTAATGAGCTTACACATACATGTATATTCAGATTAAGATTTAGATAAGTATTCAGATTCTGGTCTAATATATTTCACCTCATGACCAAGGTTTTCAATAAAAAGTGTTTTTAAAATCTACATCCGTTCCTCGATTGCATTTTCTAACTGAACAGTCTTATTTTTTTCTTGGTCAACACACATTTGATGCAACTGTTGGTTGAGATTTGAAGGTTTTTCCACCTTTTATAGAAAACTTATCTTTTCCTTAGATTTAGAACAACCTTTTCAAATCCACTAAGGACAGGTATATATGCCTTATCAGCAGAAAAGTTCATCTCTACCTGTTAATTAGCATTTTAATTATTGCCTAAAGTAAAAGGGTGTCCATATGGTTTAACTTGACTGTCCTATATTATATATACTAAATAATTATGATAACTATGATGATTTTGACAAGTGAAGTAATTACTGTTCTTTTTATTAGTTTAAACCTCTCGCTGACATTTCCCCTACTTAAGGCTTTTTTGATGGTTGCAGTGAATACAAAATATAAATTTTGCATGGCTTGTTTAAAATATTTGAAAAATATTCTTATCGTTTGTAAGGCTTTTCTATTAGCACGATTTAGCAAATGTCATGTAGTTCTCCCTTAGTGATCTGAACCATATGATTTCTCTGATCCAAAACATTTTATATGCCTTAAAATTCAAGTTACAAAGGAACAGTTATACCTTGGAAAGATGTGATATTTAGAATACCAGTTATATAATAATGGAAGATAAGTTTAAAAAAAACTACTTTAAACATGACATATTTAAATCAATTTGCAACTTTTTCATGCTTAGGAAATTTTTGCTGGCATTAAAGTAATGAATAAAGCAAATGCATTTCAGACTAAAATTTGGAAAAATTCATTAAAAATATTTGAAAAATAGAACAGAGAAAAATACGGTCATTTGATTATGTATCACTTCCCCAAGTCCACATGAATATTTTATCAATACAAAAAATAATGAAAAACAAAAAATAAAAATAAAACAACATTACAAAGGGTAAACTTTTTCTAAATGTAACTGTAATAGCAAACAGAAAGAGAACTGAAAATCCAAGGAAGGAAAAATAAAATCTAACATTAATATAGATATGTTTATAAATTCATATAATTTTATAAAATATATATTTCTGAGTATGAAATAAGCATTGTACAGAAAGTATAATTTCATTTTAAACTGTCATAATTTCCTTATTAGAATTTCTGCACTTTCTAATTCCTATGAGGCAATCTCAATGATACAAGAATAAGTAGAGGTCATCTACTAAAAGAGAAATTTTTGATATTTGATTCAATTAGATGGAAAATTCCTAGTTTTAATGTGTTGCTAATTGCAGAATTTATCTTTGTTATTCTAAGCAAGTGCTTAGTGGGGTGAATCTGGATAGTCTGTTAGTGATAATTGGAATTAGTCAGATATACAGGAAGGTAGCATGGAAGAAATGTTTATGCAGATAATACCAAATGAAAAAAAAATTTTAAGTCTGCAATTAAATTTATTAGAATTTAAAACTATGAAAATAGTCATAGTTAAGTAAATGAATAAAACAATTAAATTGTCCCATTTTCCTGCACAATGCAGATTTTATTATTTCAGCTAGTTTACAAGGAAGTCTTCTCATTTTTCTACTCATTTTAATCTGACTTCTATACAATGGTATTAAGGAAAGAAACAAACCGTTAATACCATTAAGTAGTTTTAATGGTATTACACAGAAAAAACATATGTGATTTCTCCAGCCTCCATCTCTCTCCAAGAGCTCTGGACTCAGTGAGCTACATTTTCAGTGTTCTTGTCTCAAATAGATTTGAACCCTATATCATAAACCCAAAACTGCAGAGGAGAACAGAAGCGAACAATGGAGTTGGATGGTTTTCATTTTAGTTACAGAATTAAGGCAAGCTATCAGATAAGCAACAAAAATTCACTTATGTAACATCAGAGTTTAATATTTAAATGTCAAGTATTAAATATTTCAATTTGTATTACAGCCTATTGCTTGGTGATGGTATTTTGGAAAATTTACTTAAAAAACACTTTTCAAACTATCAAACTTGTGGTCAAATTACATCATTGATTTAATTTGCAATTGGTCAAATCAAATAATGTATAAAATAATGCATTATAAGTTACTAACCATTATTTATTTTTTACTAATCTATTCTCTATTTCTATGTTTGCTTTTTTTAGATTATACATATAAGTGATATACAATATTGTCTTTTTTTTTAAAGATTTATTATTTATTTGAGAGAGAGAGCAAGTAGGCGCAGGGGCAGAGGGAAAGAATGACAAGCAGATTCCCTGCTGATCACAGAGCCTGAAGTGGGGCTGGATCTCAGGATCCTGAGATCATGGTCTGAGCTGAAATCAAGGGGATGCTTAACATACTGAGCCACAAGTGCCCCAAATATTGTCTAAATCTGATTTATTTCACCTAGCGTAATGCCCTCTAGGGTCATCTGTATTACCACAAATGTTAGGATTTCCTTCTCTTTTCAATGGCCAAATAATATTCCAGTGTGTGTGTGTGTGTGTGTGTGTGTGTGTGTGTTCTTTATCTATTCATTCATTAGTGGGTGCCGAGGTTGTTTTCATGTCCTGGGTATTGCAAATAATGCTGCAATGAACATGAGGATGAAGATACCTCTTTTGAGATAGTAATTTCATTTCCTTTAAGTATGTTGCTGGATCATATGGTAGTTCCCTTTTTAATTTTGTTAGGAAACTCCATACTGTTTTTTATAATGGTTGTACCAATTTACATTCCCACCAAAGGTGTACCAGTGTTCCCTTTATTCCTCATCCTCACCAACACATTATCTCTTATCTGTATGATGATAGCCATTCTAATGTGTGAGGCGATACCTCATTGCAATTCTGATTTACATTCCCTTGATGATTAGCAATGTTGAGCATCTTCTCATGTACCTGATGTTTGGCCCATTTTTAAATTGGACTCTTTGTGTTCCTATTTTTAGTGTTAAGAGTTCTTTGTATATTTTGGGTATCAATCCTTCATCAGAAGTCTTATGTAAATGTTTCCTTCTGGTCTATGGTTTGTCTTTTAATTATTTTGATAGTGTTTTTAGTAGAATGGAAGTTTTTAACTTTAGTGAAATCCAGCTTATCAATTATTTCTTTCATGGGTTGTGCTTTGGTATTTTATCAAAAAAGTCATCGCCATACTCAAGGTCATTTAAAGATTCTTCTTTGTTATCTTCTAGGAGTTTTATAACTTTGCATTTTACATTTAGATTTATGATCCTTTTCTTTTGGGCATATCAAACAACGTATTAAGTGATGTATGGTAAGTTACTAAGCATTTAAAAATGGAAATAGATACCTTTATTTCTGTTTTATATCAGATAAGAGGTATAGACTTCCTTTTCTCAAAAAAGATTATATAGAAAGCAAGTCCACCATATAAAAGAATTACTAGTAATATTAGCAACAATAATTTTTAAGGACATACAAATAAGAATAAACATAGAAAAACTTACACCATCAAATTCTCAAAACTAAGCATAATTCCATTATTTTTTTCTTTTATAAACATGGTCTTATTACAAATGTAGCAGTCTACATTTAAATACTAAAAATAATATTAAAACATTAGGGGGACAATATATTAAACAAAATTCTTAAAGAAAAATGGGAAAAAACCAAATTTTGTTCATACCGTTATTGGCCCTTTAATGAAAAAAGTTTTCTAATTAATATTTCATTTACTTTGGGGACAAGTACATAATGCAGTCATCAATTTGCTTAGATTCTGAAATACCATTCATTTATGTACATATTTTCTCTATTCAAATTTACTATTCATATCACTTGTTAATTTGCATATATTAAATCATCGTGCATAATTTACCATATTTTGAATATTTTATTAATGGAAGTCCTTTACTAAGATTTTTATGTGTTCTTAAATTTTAAATACTCAAACATTTAAAAACTTAAATCTCAACAATCGAGTTTTAAAGTATTATTTTATGAAATGAAATATATAATTGTAACTTTTAACTGTATGCTGTCACCATTACTATTGGCCTGGAGAGTGGGTAGCTATTGTAAGCTCTTTTGCTAATATATGGAATTTTTAAAATAATAAATGGAATATTTTTTTAAAAATTTTATTTGACTTAAAATTAGCATAG
>LNAC01000631.1:221491-292874 GCA_002007465.1 Ailurus styani
GCCTCTCTGCCTATTTGTAATCTCTCTCTCTCTGTCAAATAAATAAATAAAAAATCTTTAAAAAAAAAAAAAAATAAAAAATAAAATTAGCATAGACATACATTTAACTAGCTAATACTTTAGTTATTATTTACTTTAGCTTATGACTTTTTACTAAGCATGATGACTCTTAGTTTCACAAGTCACTTCATTAACAATGTGGTTCATGGAAACAGAATTAAGTTAACTAATTTTGACAGTTTTATATGTCATAGAGTTTATTTTGAATATTCCATTCTTACTTAATTGTGTACAATTAAAAAGTAAAACTTCCAACCCAATTAAAAATAGATAACTATACAAATAATTGGAAAGTTGTTGCATAAAAAAGATATATACAATGTAATCATGCTTTTACAATGTAAGAATGAATTATAGAGAAAAATCTGCAGGTTGTTGTTTTTTTTTTTAAAGATTTTTATTTATTTATTTGACACAGAGAGAGAGAGAGATCAGATCACAAGTAGGCAGAGAGGCAGGCAGAGAGAGAGGAGGAAGCAGGCTCCCTGCTGAGCCGGGAGCCCGATGTGGGCCTGGATCCCAGGACCCTGAGATCATGACCTGAGCTGAAGACAGAGGCGTTAACCCACTGAGCCACTCAGGCGCCCAAATCTGAGGCTTGTATTGGAGTAGTTCTACCTCAATAGTTAACCTTACCATGTCAGTTCTGTTAAAGCAAAATTATTCTGACGCTTGTTANTTGAAGACAGAGGCGTTAACCCACTGAGCCACTCAGGCGCCCAAATCTGAGGCTTGTATTGGAGTAGTTCTACCTCAATAGTTAACCTTACCATGTCAGTTCTGTTAAAGCAAAATTATTCTGACGCTTGTTAAAACAGCAAGGAAGATTTCATTCGGGATTATTGTGAGTTGGGGAAAGACAATGCTCAACTCTAAGTATAGCAAAAATAGCTGGAGATAGGTAAAAATACAGTGAGAAGATCAATGGATAGGAATTACTAAGGAGACATCAAAGGGTCGAAGCATTTTATTAAACTGACTGAACAAGATTCTTGCTGAAGACAGGCCAGGGGGACAAGGTACATGTGGTAGAACATGAGGAATTTGGTCAGATATCTTGGGGGATCAAATATTAAGGACGGGGAATTCTCTAAACTGACTAACCAGGATTCTTGCTACCACTGGACATAGCAGGTTGAAGATAGAACTCAAGGATGAAACTCGTGAAAAAGAGGTCTCAGAGGATTGTGACTGAAGTTTAGTCAATGAAAGAGTCTTTCACTTCAAAAATCATTTCCCAAATTGATGTTTCAGCCATGAATATCCTTATTATTGTTTTTGGTGGAGGAGTGGACTTACCAGCATGTATATAATGAAAGAGAAGAGATTAGGATAAATTACTTAAGAAAGCTTGAAAGGCAACATTAATCTGGCCATATGATAAAAATCACACAGAACTTTTCTGATTATGAGTGATTTATAAAATGATTCTTAGATTTTCCATTACATGCATCAGATATATGTACAATTTACCATGCTCATTTTTCAAAAAGGGAAAAATGAAATATAGAGATGTACCTGATAAAGCAATTTATTTTCATTTTTAGAAAAAAAAAGATTTTATTTATTTGAGATAGAATGAGAGAGAGAGAGAGAGAGAGAGAGAGAGAGAGCACAAGCAGAGCAGAGGGGCAGAAGGAGAGAACAAGCAGGCTCCCACCAAGCAGGGAGCCTGATTTGGGGCTTGATCCATAGACCCTGAGATCATGACCTGAGCCAAAGGACCTGAGCCAAAGGCAGATGTTTAACTGACTGAGCCACTCAGGCACTGCTATTTTAGTTCTTAAGAGAAAGTTATTCTCAACTAAATTACATAACTCTTCCCTCTCCTTCTGAATCTCTCATTGAACCCTATTTGAATTAATTAATGACAATGTCTGGAATGTATATGCCAGCCTGTGTGAATTAATAAATGTAAACATCAGATGTTAAAACAAATGTGGCTATTTAGATCTTCATAAAGAAGATAACATTTCCAGCTACAAATCCTTCTGAAATCTGACTCAGATCTATTGAAAATATTTCCAATAATTATTAAATTGATTTACTGCAACAAATACAGAAAAATATGATCTTATTGTGTTTGCCTATTTTGTTATTTTCCTAGAAGTTTGTAGAATCATTTGCTTCTTTTGATTGCATTTGAGTCTCTACCTAAGCAAAAAATGTAATAGTGGACCAGTCATATGAATACTTCCGCCATGGATGAATAATGTTCTGAATTATTTGGAATGGATTTTCAGTGCAATTAACACTTATCTATGTAAAATAAGCTGATATTAAAATTCATTTTTTATTTAGAAAAATTTGGCAAATAATGAATTTTTGATTTGGTTTCGATCCTCAGTGTTATCAGGGACAAAGTTCCCCTTTCCTTCTGACCTTTCTTCATGCTTTCCATTTCATGTTGCACGACAGAATTTATTTCATTTGTCCCATCTATCTTTAAGACAAAATAAATGGTAGCAGGAATACTGGCTAGCACATTTACAGTTTTTCACAGAAACCTCTACAAAAGCGTCCACTCCTACCTCAGTAAGAAATGGTTCAAATTGCTAAACCTTCATGAATGAAGGCTGAATGAAAATCAAGAAAAGAAATTGTCATGAGTACATGAGAGCAAACAATTCTGGGCATAGACTTACTGGCCAAATTCTAGTCACAGGCTTTTTGGTCAAATTGTTCTATAAGTAAGGAATTAAGGTGAAATGTATATTGGACCGGCAGAATCCATGTCTGTATACATTTACATACATAAATAAAGATATATTATTAATTATGATAAATTGACTATTTAAAAAATGTTTCCTATGATTTATTATTACACTTTAAAGTGTTTACATTACTTGTGTATGTTGACATACCTTGTCATATTTGAATAAAATTTTTAGTGACTGATAGTGGGGAGAGTTGGGAAATTTAAAGTTTTTAAAAAATCTAAATGAAAGACAAAAACTACTACATATTCATAGAGTTGGCAACAAAGTTTTCTGCTCCTATATTAAATATAATGAAATATTTAATATTTTTCTTAAAGATATCAGGAAATAGTGAAATGTGTGTCATAATTGAATAGTGTATAAAAATGGTAATAAATGTAAATGAATAAATGAAAAATGATGCATAGTAATATTGACTAATAAGACATCATGGCAAAAGAAAGTAATAGCCATAACAATAATATGTACATATGTAAGCATTTACATCCAAAAGCCCAGGATTTTCTAATTAAACCTGGTAGCTTACAGAGCACCTTGGGAAAGAATGAGAGTGTAATGTGCTGATTATATTGTTAAGCTATGAAACCAAACAATATAGTGTTTATTTCACTACTCCTATAAAATGACTTTTCAATCATTTTCATGTAACTATTGGACCTCATTTCCACTGGATTTCTAATTCTAAGTAATAGACATTATGCCATCTTTTTACCCATTCATTCCATTGAGAAGCAGTGTTTTAGCTAATAGCTTACATCACTATAAGTACCTTGTTCTTCAATTAGGAACATAATTAACCATTTATATAGGCATGTTTGTTTATTTTCCTCCTCAGGTTTGATTCAAAAAGTCTAACACTTGGTAACCTTTCTCTTTTATATACCACATGCAATCCATAAACACTTATCTTTAAAATATATCAGGTTACTGGGGCGCCTGGGTGGCTCGGTCATTAAGCCTTTGCCTTCAGCTCCAGTCATGATCCTGGAGTCCTGGGATCAAGCCCCGCATCAGGCTCCCTGCTGCTCCGAGGGAAGCCTGCTTCTCTCTCTCCCACTGCCCCTGCTTGTGTTCCCTCTCTCGTTGAGTCTCTCTCTCTCTCTGACAAATAAATAAAAAAATATATTTAAAATAAATAAATTATATATATAAATATATATATATATAGACATATAGATATAGATATAGATATATAAAATCGGGTTACTATCCCTTCCATCCACATCCGGGCAACCATCAGGCACTTAGATCATTGCCAAAGCTGCATAATTGGTAATCCCTTTGTCAACCTGTTTCCTTGAGGTTGTTTTCCACCCAGGAATCAGAGTGATCTTAAAATACAGATCAAATACCATCAGACTATTGTTCATAGGTCTTCAACAGCTTTTCTCCTCAGAGTAAAATCTAAAACCCTGTCACTGCTTGTGAACTTCCACACTGATAGGTCTCTCCCCCTCCCTGGCCCTTACTCTGCTCTTACGACAGCCCTCATTGCTCTGGTCATTCACTCCTCAATATCCTCCTGTTATACCTCGAAAACTCCAAGCTTCTCCCTCCTGAGAGACTTCACTTGGCCTTTCTAGCTGCAGAAGAGCAATGTGCTGTATAGACTCACACATGTGTGCTCACTTGCCCCTGGGCCTACTTTGCTGAGTACAGAGTAAGCATTCCTGATCACCTGCTCGTCAGCATTCTTAACCTGCTTCAGTTTACTCTCTAGAACTTACCAGTATCTTAAATACTACATTTTCTTTCTCTTTTTTATTTATTTTTATTTTTTAAAGATTTTATTTATTCATTTGACAGAGAGAAAGAGAGCGAGAGCATGAGCACAGGGAGGGACAGAGGCAGAGGTCGAAGCAGGCTCTCCACTCAACGAAGAGCCCAATGCAGGACTCCATCCCAGGACCCTGGGATCTTTACCTGAGCTGAACACAGATGCTTAACCCACTGAGCCACCCAGGAGCCCCTCTTTCTCTTTTAAAAATACTTTTTTTCCCCCTCAAGAAGAGAAAGAATAAAAGTTCTTTAGCCAAGAACTTTTGTTTTTCTCTTTGTGCAGTCTCACTTCAGCCCAAAGATACATTATGACCTAAGATATAGGCATATATTATTGTGCTTCACCTTATAGTAATTCATAGATACTATGCTTTTTATAAATTGAAGGTTTTGGCAACCCTACATGGAACAAGTCTAACAGCACCATTTTTTTCTTTCTTTCTTTTTTTTTTTTCAAGATATTTATTTGAGAGAAAATGAGTGCACGCACACAGCGGGGGAGGGGCAGAGGAAGAGGGAGAGAGAAACTTAAGCAGACCCCATGCTGAGCGCAGACCCTGACGAAGGGCTCAATCTCACAACCCTGAGATCACAACCTGAGCTGAAACCAAGAGTGGGATGCTTAACAGATTGCACCACTCAGATGTCCCCATCAGTGCTATTTTCCAACAGCATTTGCTTACTTCATGTTTTTGTGTCCCATTTTGGTAATTCTCATAATATTTCAAACTTTTCATTATTATATTTGTTATGATGATCTGTGATCAGTGATTATAATTCACTAAAAGTTCAGAAGATGGTTAACAGTTTTAACAACAAAGTATTTTTTTAGCTGCAAAGTATTTTAAAATTAAGATATATATATTGATTTTTAGACATAATCCTATCGTATACCTAATAAACTACATTATGGCATAAACATAACTTATATGCACTGGGAAAGCAAAAATTCATTTTACTTGCTTTATTTTAATATTTGTTTTATTCTGTCTGGAACAGAATCTGCAATGTCTCCTAGGTATGCTTATAAATAATTAATAAATATTTGTTGAATCATCTTGCATAAATTCATCCTTAATTTGTCAATTGCTGATTCATTTTACTCTGAAATCAATGACAAAATAAAAGGGTTGTACTTTATTTTTTGCTTACAACAATATTTATTGAGAATTTTATCTGTGCCATGCAAATTGGTACCTTGGAACTTTGTTAGCCCTATTTTTCTTGTGAGGTAGATATACACTGTACCATTCAGGTATACTTAATGAAACAGAAACTAGTCTAGGTCTTACAATCTGATTTTAATATAGAAAGAAAAGGTTATTCAGGTGGTTAGAAAAGCTGAGAAACAAACAAACAAAAAAAAGGTGTTAGTGATAAAACCCAATGATTAACACCAGCAGGGAGTAGGGATGGGAGGGACAATGGAAGACAGTGGAGATTAAAAGTCAAGATGAGATCAGTTTCATGGTGTATTGTATGGTGGGTGTTTCTGTGATTTGTCCTGCATAACTGACCACCCTGACCTGCACATACACAGGCAGGCTAAAGAATGTTGTTTGTGGGACTCGTGCTGCATGACTGATCTTGGGAGTCTGGTTAGTTGACGTTAGCTGGCCTCCATGTCAGAATTGGCCCTTCTGGTCTGGATGCTAAGAGCTATACATTTTGCCTTGCATCACTCCTGGCTCCAAACTGGGCTGGCCCCCCAGAATGGAGCCTAAGAGGAGAGCCAAGTACACCTAGCCCAGTTTCCTTGAAGACGTAAAGACCTGATAACACAGAAATGCAGCCGCTCCAAACAGCAGGTAGGCAAACAAATGTTCAACTTCAGACCCCGTGATTTGCTCCATAAACACAGCCCTTATCCGGAGGGTCAGCTGGAAGTCTTACCTAAGGGGAGGAAACTCCGCCCAGGCCTCTCAATCGGGACTCCAGCTTGGCTGTCTCTACCAGGCTTCCCCAGCTGATGAGATTGGATGTTCTAAGTACCTGATTTGATGTAACTCCGTCTTACTCTCCTTACTGCTTACTTTCGCTGTCATCTATGTGCAGATTTTCCTATTCTTCGTTCTATTTCTTTATATTTTTATAATATCAATATGGTGGTTTTTGGTTTTTGGTTTTTTTGGTTTTTTGTTTTTTCTTCCCATTCAAAACTGAGAGTGCGGCTGTGGTGAGTCTTTTCTTCAGAATGCATGGTAGAAAAGCTATCTAGTGAGAGGCGGGGTCGAGGAGAAAACTTGATCCCTGACAGAGAAGATATTAGAAGCAGAGAAAGCAAAGAAAAAAGGGAAAGGGAAAAGAAGGGAAGGGAAGAAGAAAGGGGGACGAGAGAAAGAGAGGAAAGTAGGGAGAAAGAAAAAGGAAGGAAGGCAGGCAGGTGCAGGAAAATTAGCTCACCTCCTCATCTATTCCTTCCCTCCAATCTTCAGCTTTTGCCTTCCTTTGGGTGAACCCATCCAGAAGCCAGATGTCAGGGAAGACTATGACTATTTTCAGTTTCTGTGACAATGAATAAAAAAAGAAAAAAATGGAACTGTTGGGGGATGGATCTGAGAGCAAACTGAATTTGATAATCACATGAATAGTATCACACCATTTTACATATTAAAAATTTTAAGTTCAGAGAGATGAAATGTTTGGTGAGAACTTACAGCTTTTTAAGGACCAACCTAGAATGGGAAATAAAGGCAGGCAGACTCCATACCCCTCATTGTTGCCACTGATGACATTTTAAGAAAAACAAAATGTTTTTTCTTGCAGAGACATGGTATTTTGATATCACTAAAAGCATGATTGTTTGTGGTGTGTGCATGTGTTTGTATATGTGTGTACAAAATGAGTCTATTCTAAATTAAATTGTTAGCTTAAATTCTTCAAGAAAGAAAAAAGGGATTTTTTTTTTCTAGTGATGGTTGATAATATCCACCAATGCCCATTTTCAGGCAGTAAAGTATTGCTAACTACCCATTAAAGCACACCTCAGCAACCCATAATATACTTCCTGGCAAACAGTAGGCACTCAGCAAATGCTTTTTGATAGCTATTATGCCTTTCAGGGTATTACAAACCTTTCTGTGCACCTGAGATTGAACAAGATTTGTGGTAGTGTGATTGCTCCTATAATTCATGTGTAGAATCGAATTTTGAATGTGAATAGCTCAGGTATTTCACTTCCATTTATCCTTTATAACATTTACTTAATACAGACTTTGTGTTCTTGCTGAACCCTTCTGTTATATTTTTTAAAGGGTTTATTTGCTCTGCAGATCAACTGTGGAAAGAGAATTTCATTCAACATTATAAGAAGGACTTTCCTCATTCTATTATTTCTACACAAATATTTATTAAAAATATATGGATTGGTTTACATTTATCTGATGATTCCCAAAAATGATTTGAGAAAACTTTAAAGTTTCATGGCCTGCTTTCTATACACATAATCCACACTACTAAGTAATTTATAAAAATCCATAAAATACAAAATTAACTTAAAGGTCACTAGCCTCTCAGAAGAATAAATGACCTTTGATGCTGGAAATCGCTGAAGTTTTATTTTTTTCAAGTTTTGCATAATATATTATGCATCACTTCTCTCATGATATTACTAGTAAAAATTAAAACAAAGCTCACACAGAATGAAACACTATAGAATATGTAAAAACTTTAAGACTCTCATAATTGGATGGATAACTAAATCCTACCTTGAAAATAGAATTAGAAAATTAAAAGACATTTATCTTAAAATAGTAGCATGCTTTCTGCTTATTTAAAATAGGTATAGATAGGGATTCTGAGAAAAAAATGATAACGTGAAATTACAATAGGAAGATCACTTACTGATCAAATAATAGATAAAACAGGAAAATAATTCTTCTTAATAATGTTCTTATCCTGGATTCGTCAAGACCATTGCCATGTATAAAAGACCAATTTCATGTCAAGTGCTATCCTATCTTTGGTCTAAGCTGAAATCCTGAGTAAGGAATTTTTGGAGAGACTCTGCCTTGGGAACATTTTGTATTACTCGTTTCCTAATATACCCAATGCAAAATTGAGAAGCCAGGTATATGTTAGGCATGTCTCCACTTGTGATACTTCTAGGAGCTTATATCCTTACCTTAACAACACTTGGTTGGTCTATAGTTGCCACTAAATCTCCTCTAGGATCTGAAATCATTTCCTGATGTGGGATTGTCTCTTCATCACCTTCAAATTATTTCTGCACTTTTTGTAAGACAAATATTTATGCTGTTCATTCAGAACCGAGTATGAAATAATTCCAATATTAATTTAGCACACATTTATTGGATACTTATCACATGTGGGTTATTACTCTAGGCCCCAAGAATGGGGCAGGGTATAAAACAGACAAGTCCCACCCTTCATGGAACAGAGAACAGATACTTCCTATGTCAAGTGCAAAAATACGCTGTGAGAAAAAAAAAAAAAGAAAAAAGAAAGGTAGCCAGGGGTCGCACTGAAAGTAGGGAGGAGCTGAAAAGAAAGGTTGATATTTTATATGAGGAAGGCAGAGCAGACTTTTAGGATAAGGTGACATTTTAACAAAGATCTGAAGAATATAAATGAGTGACACAAAGCCACATCTGAAAAGAATGATCAGAGGAAGCAGCAAATGCATATGCAATGGGAGAGAAATGTTCTTTATTAAAAAGAGAGAGAGAGAGAGATGAATGGCCAGAGTGGGATGAGGAAAATAGAGGGTAGTAAGAAACAAAGTCAGACAGAGGACAGACGACCTGCTCACTTAAGAACTTATAACCTTATAAAAGGATTCAATTTTACTTTGAGTAAGAATGTGGAGAAAACAGAGGATTTGGACCAAAAGAACGATTTGACTTATGTGTTAAAAATATCACTTTGAGAGCTGCAGTTAGCATAGACTATAAATATGGAAGCAGGTAAGGAGGTTATTGAAATTACCTAGTCTAGAATAATGCTCTCTCCATACTAGAAGTTAAATTGACATATTGTCACAGATGAGAACTGGACAATTATCATGATATATTTAGAGGGCTAAACTAAGAAAGTCATCTTAACGGATTTCTCTGCAGCATGATAAAATAAGAAAAACAAGATTGACTCAACAATTTTGTGATAGAGCAATAAGAAAGATAAGGATTCTACTTACTGAGGTGGCAACAATTCTGGATTATGTTAGGATAATTTTAGGGTGCGGGGCTTATGTGGAGAAGTATGGTTTGTGATTTCTGGTGTTGGAGATATATTTTGATACTAAGGTATAGAAGAGTGGCAACTTTGGGTGGTTGAGTTTAAGTATCTGTTTGCTGTTCAGTATAGGTGTCCAGGGTAGATTAAAAAAAATGTGATTAACCACTGTCAAGGAATCATGCTTTAAGATGTATGACTGAATGAGACCACCTATGAAGTGAATGCACAGAGAAGACAGAATATCTAAATATTTGATATAGCATAACCTGGTGTTTAAAAATGAAGGGACTGTTGATGAAGTAACAACAAACAGTGATGTTTCAGAAGACCCGTGAAGAAAGTATTTAAGAAATAAAAAAAGGTTATCAATATAAAGTGTGGCATGATTGGTTGATCTAGACAGGACATAAAATTCAGTAGTGCATTTGCTAGAGATGTGTTTCATTGAATTTACAAAGATCAATGCTTATCTCAAATGTGCTCAAAGTAATGGAATAAGAGATAGTGGCCTTAATAAGGGTATTAGAGAAATGAGGCTGTAGCTGGAAAGGGATAGGATATTAAGAATATTTTTAATTATATTTCTCTTTTAATTATATTTTTCTTTTAATTATATTTGTCTTAATCTTACGGCAAGATTTTACACAGATGGTGATAATTTAGGACCAAGGGGAAATTGTTTTCATAGGAGGAAGAGAAAATAGCAGATAAAGTACATCCTTGAAAATTTGACATGAGATAACCCTGGTGAGGTAACAATGTGTGCACAGTAACAGCAGAGAAGGTAGATTGTATGCATGGAGATTCAAGTGCATTGGCAGATATTATGATGCAAAAATATAGTTCTGTTTTGATTGTCTCAATATTCTCAATAAATAGAAGAAATTATTGTTTTGTTGTTGCACATAGGTATTAGACATCATTTTCTAAAGTTTTCTATTTCTGAAAAGAATGCTTTTTTACAAAGCAAAATGCATGAATAGTAAGATTTTTTGCACTGAATTGGTTTTGGTGGTTTTGAAGAGGATAAAGAATGAACATATTAAACTTGGTTAATCATAATGGAATCTCATAATGCTCCTCACAACATCCTGTGGACACCTGTTAAGGGCATATGCCTTTAACAATACAACATCCCATTGTATTTGCATGTTGATCACGGAGCACTCAGTGTCTTTTTGTGTTCTACATACTTTAGGAATTAAGATTATTAGAATCTGGGAATGATTTTTAGGATGATGTTTGATTTAAGAAAAATATCTAGAAAAATTAAAATGTAAGCTCTTAGATTTTTACCTTAAAACAACACTTTTTACAGCCTATATTTACAGGACACTGCTTTGGATAATTTATATGGATTAGGTCTATAAATTTTCCCAGTGAGAGTATGAGAATTTATTAGTATTATCTGGTTTTCCAAATGAGAAAATAATTTGATTATGTAGATTATTAAATTACCAGTACAGTTTGGTTATTTGAAATATTGTAGTGTATATAAGTAATGCAGAAGAAAAATATATAATCTCATGAGATAATAAAAACTAACACACACATACACTGGAGGATTAAAGCAATTGTCAAAGCACCAAAATAACTAAGGAAAAAAGCCTGAAAAAATACAAGAAACATAAAATAATATTTCAAGGAATTAAGTTCATCACACTCACATTTGGATAAACCATGCTATTGGTAAATATAGGTGTTGCATATTCAGAATTGTGTATTGTGTAACCTGATTTAGCTTTCTTCCACACGGCCATAGGATATTTTCAGATATTGTTCATATTATATGCAACAAAAGTAGAAATATTAAGACCATACTTGTCCAAAGGAATATCCTAACAAAAAGAAAACATCTTGGGCGCCTGGGTGGCTCAGTGGGTTAAAGCCGCTGCCTTCGGCTCAGGTCATGATCCCAGGGTCCTGGGATCGAGGCCCACATCAGGCTCTCTGCTTGGCGGGGAGCCTGCTTCCTCCTCTCTCCTATCTCTCTGCCTGCCTTTCTGCCTACTTGTAGTCTCTCTGTGTCAAATGAATAAATAAAATCTTAAAAAAAAAAGAAAACATCTTAATTCCTCATCAATTTATAGAAAGTCTAACAATCATCGGTTAAANAAGTCTAACAATCATCAGTTAAAGATATGAAATCTACAGTTTAAGCTCTTCAGAAGACTGAAATGAGATCATTATATAGAAAAATTATGGCTCTATCCATTGATATATTAAAAGTATAGGCACAGAATAATACTCATTTTTAATTAAATTTAAAATAAATATGACTTTGTATTTTTCAGATTATAAAATAAACAATGTATGGTAATCTTAACTATTATTTAACATTTTTATAATATTTCTAGCTATACTCTAAAAATTATATATCTAAAGAAATGGAAAAGGGCACCTGGGTGGCTCAGTGGGTTAAAGCCTCTGCTTTCCGCTCAGGTCATGATCTCAGGGTCCTGGGATCGAGGCCCACATCGGGCTCCCTGCTCGGCGGGGAGCCTCCTTCCCTCTCTCTCTCTGCCTGCCTCTCTGCCTCCCTGTGATCTCTCTCTCTGTGTGTCAAATAAATAAATAAAATATTTAAAAAAAAAAAAGAAATGGAAACAATATGATCTTTCTCTGTAAATGTTATTAAATTTCTACAGAANCTCTGTGTCAAATAAATAAATAAAATCTTTAAAAAAAAAGAAATGGAAACAATATGATCTTTCTCTGTAAATGTTATTAAATTTCTACAGAACTTTGGAAAGTATAATATTTAAGTACTATAAGTAAAGGTTCAGTAACAAAACAAATTGTAAAATATATGCATGATAATATATATTATATTTATTAATATGCTGTAACAAATCAGAAAATATGCTGGGGCAACATTAAGATTTAAAATATTATGAACCAGGGGGCACCTGGATGGCTCAGTTGGTTAAACTACTGCCTTCGGCTCAGTTTATAATCCTGGAGTCTTGGGATCAAGTCTCTCTTGGGGCTCCCTGCTCAGCAGAGAGTCTGCTTCTCCCTCTGACCCTTCCCCCCATGCTTTCTTTATCATTCTCTCTCAAATGAATAAAAATCTTTAAAAATAAATAAATAAATAGTAAAATATTATGGGGCTGGGGATATATTTATTAAGTAATCAGGAGATATAGGAAAATAAGACTGAAAGTTTCTGATTAAAATAAATATTAACACCATTAAATGAGGAAAACTATAATGGGCTAATATTTCTTAAAATCCTAAAATAGAATAAACTAATTAGGAATTAAATTAATTATTTAAAATATTCATCCAAGGAAATGGTTTCACAGATTTATCAAGTGTCATCTTCTGTCCTTTGTTTTTTTGTTTGTTTTTAAAGATATAATAGTAATTAACAGTTACTGAGTATATCCATATACATTAGGTATGGGAGTAACACCTTTACAGCTGTTACTTGAATTATTAATTATAGTAAGGGCATAATAAAACTAAATTGCTATGCTTTTTACCCATGGGAAAATTAAAGTTATGAGAGAGGCCATGGCTCCAACCTAGTTTGTAGTTTTCCTTCATAACTCCTAAAGCCTTTGCTGTCAAAATAAAAAATGCTTCATATTTTCTTGCTCTTTCAAATAGTTTTTTTCTACCTTCAATATTCTCTAATTAGAGAACTAGTTTATTCACATTAAAAATAAAACAATAGCGGGCACCTGGGTGGCTCAGTGGGTTAAAACCCCTGCCTTCCGCTCAGGTCATGATCTCAGGGTCCTGGGATCGAGGCCCGCATCGGGCTCCCTGCTCAGCAGGGAGACTGCTTCCTCCTCTCTCTCTGCCTGCCTCTCTGCCTACTTGTAATCTCTCTCTGTGTGTCAAATAAATAAATAAAATCTTTAAAAAAAATAAAATAAATAAAATAAAACAATAGCAAAAAAAAAGAGGGGAAAAAAAGGAAAAATAAAGCAATAGCGTGTTACAGGAAAGAGTAAAACTTCCAAGCAAAACGTATAAATAAAATAACAAATAAAAGACTCTAACGTGTCCTTCTCCAGTCCCTGTCTTCATAATTATCTAAACCACTTTTCATAAATAAACCTACTAATAACAGTATATGGTGTGCTCTCACAGAAAAAAAATACATACATACTCATAGAATTTTTTAATATAATTCTTTAAATTTACTCCAAGGTGTTAATACACACACCTCTGTAATTTTCTGTTGTAAATAATAATGATTCCTTTTTTTAAAGATTTTATTTATTTATTTGTCAGAGAGAAAGGGAGAGAGCACAAGCAGGCAGAGTGTCAGGCAGAGGCTGAGAGAGAAGCAGGCTCCTCGCTGAGCAAGAAGCCCAATGTGGGACTCGATCCCAGGACCCTGGGATCATGACCCGAGCCGAAGGCAGATGCTTAACCAACTGGGCCACCCAGGTGTCCCAATAATAATTATTCTTTAAGTGTCTTCTTTGTAATCCGTATTATGTATATAATTAACTGTTTAGTAATCTCACAATAAGTGGACATCTACATTTCTTATCAACAATGTTAGAGTAATCATAGGAGTAGATTCACCTTGGTGATTTTTCAATATTCTATGGGATAAATTTCTATCAGTGTAATTGTTTTTTTTTTAATTTTGTTTATTTATTTGACAGATTGAGAGCACAAGTAGGCAGAGGGGCAGGCAGAGAGAGAGGGAGAAGCAGGCTCTCCCCTGAGCAGAGAGCCCGATGCAGGGCTCGATCCCAGGACCCTGGGATCATGACCTGAACAAAAGGCAGCTGCTTAATCAACTTAGTCACCTAGGTGTCCCTATCAGTGTAATTATTGATTCTAATTTGATATGCATCATTTGGAGTATGAATTCCAAATTGCCATCCTCTAATTGTACCAATTTGATGACTCACCTCTAGTGTAAAAATACCTGTTACACCATATCCTTGGCATAAGTGTTAGCATGTCATAGTAATTTTCTACCCCATTATGTGCAATTAAATATGCTTATGTTTGTTTTATGCACTTTACATGTATTATATCATATACACAGAAGAAACACAATCCTTTAATGATGCTTTCAGAAAAAAATATTGGCACGTATATATAGGCACTTAATTTTTCTACGACTTGGATCAAGTTAAATGTTGAATTCATGTCTAACTTAGCTTCTTCATCTGCAATCTGAGAATGTTCTATTTTAAGACATATCCTGATAGTGTGGATCTTACAGAACAAATTCTGTCAAAGGTTAGGCACCTGGTAGTTTTAAAAATATTTTAGCAAACCATCTCCATGGACACTCTCCTCAACTCTGAATCTTTGAGAGAACTTAGTTTTTAAATACATCACTTAAATTTTTCTGCTCATTTTCTTAAAAAAAAAAATAAGACAGTCTAGGAAAGAACTGGAAAGATATCTGAGATATTTTTAAATAATAGTAAATGATATCTTTTCCATCCAGAATAATTGAGCAAAAATAAAATTAAATAACATAAATCTGTTGAAGGACAAATTAATTAAAACATTTTTAGCCAATTTATTTTCACGATGAAGGCACTTAACTTACTTTATGCTTACATTTGAATGAGCACAGTATATCTAAAATAACACTTTTTACTCCTTTGGTTGAGATTATCCACACTTCAATCTGTCTGTTCCTGTCAGAAACATATTGGATAAGCTATTACATTTGTACGTATCTAATTGTCATTAAATTATCAAAATAATGCTTTAGGTTAAAAAATAAAATGCATTTAAACAAAGCAGTGAGTAGTAAACTATAGCCTCTGAGTTAGATAATCTAACAAAGATTTATTCACATTTACTGAACATTTTTTGCCTTTACTATCAGTGGCTCTAATTAAGAATAATCATATAAAAAGTTCTTTTCCTTTTTGTTGTCTGTTTCCCCTTTGCCTGAATCTCACTAATTAGTTTGTATTTAATGTTGGTTCATGGATGTGTGACTACATAGGTAGCATTTACCCAAAATCAGTATTTTTCACATGCTACTTAAATATAATTTAATTCACCTTCATATTTCTCCTTAAAGTTTGAAATATTATTGAGAGCTATAATAATTTTCATCTAAATAAAAACTCAAGATAATCTAAGTAAAGGGGGAAAGAACAAGCTAATTAATATATTTAGATGATTGACAACATATAAGAAGTAAGAAATAGATTAATTTTTTGATATTTGTAATAAATAACATGGTCTAGACAGTAATTTATTTTTAACAAAATAAAAAATATAAAACCTTCATAATCCATGTAAACATGTAAAAGAAAGGTAAAAATTAGACATGAATGTCCTAGTATCATTAAAATAGTTGTGGACCATTGTTAAATTTGTATGTATGTGTCTTTTTATATTATGTTTGTCTTTATTTTCTGTGAATTTAACTTTTAAATCTGAAAATGGAATAAACCAACAAAATAACATCGAGGACTGAAATACTTGTACTGTGTTAAGACAGATCATTAATAAGATACATATTGTAATAAAATAGAAATAATTTTTTTTTTAAGATTTTTATTTATTTGACACACAGAGAGAGATCACAAGTAGGCCGAGAGGCAGGCAGAGAGAGGAGGAAGCGGGCGCCCTGCTGAGCAGGGAGCCCGATGTGGGGCTTGATCCCAGGACCCTGAGATCATGACCTGAGCCAAAAGCAGAGGCTTAACACACTGAGCCACCCAGGCACCCCAGAAATAAACTTTTTAAATTTTAGTAATATTTAACAATAAAATTACAAATCATGTTCGGAAGAGGTTATTGTTGATGACACTGATACTACATCCTTGTTGTAAAATGGGTTATTTTACTTTCAGTCCCCCCACATGCTCATAATTTTTTCTTCTGTAAATAGTATAAAGTTGGATTTTGTACGTTTTAGTTTAACACCTTTTTTACTTCTCACTGGAGCATGTACTCATATGTATTTCATTTAGTTACTGATATATCCCTGTTTAAAACTCGCATTTTATTTTGTGTTTTCTTTCACACTAGACATTTTTTCTCTTTAAAATTCCCTCATATTTTTAATTTGTACATTTTTAATATTTAATTGTTACCATCTCTTTGCAATTTATACTAATTCCATTCTTTAATATTTACTGATAAATTTCAACATGCATAATGATCTTATCAAATCTGAACTCATAATTTTGTTATTTTCTTAGAAAACCAAAGATAACTTCACTAATGTTAACTCCATTAATCTACACATTAATTTTATGTTAGTGTTATCTTATGTTTTATTTTCCCTTTTAGCTCATTAGATATCACTATTTCTCTGTTCCAAAGTCAAATTAATATTTCCTTTGCTGGTCATTTTTTTTTCATTTTAGAAATATTACATATGAATCACTCTTCTGCTTGAAAAATTATATACATATATATGTCTTTGAAAATTTTCTTTGCTGAATGTCAGTTGTTCATAAGCTCAGGGTATTTTGGCTGGGTTTATAAATCAAGGTTGATTTTTTTCTTTCATTGCATTGAATACATTTTTTAAAATTCTGTTGGCTTTTATATTCCTTTTAAGAAGTCATCTTGTCGGCCACATTTTAAAGTGTCTTTTTGCTTTGGGTGTTCTGAGAACTTCTCTTTCTCTCTCTGTCTTTCTTTCCCTGTCTTTGTCATTATTTCTCTTTCTTTCTCCTCAGATTCACAATTAAGTGCTAGTTTAGGGTCTTATTCTTTTCATTTGGTTTAGGTTCACTGAACTTCTTGAAAAGATACATCACTGTCTTCCATGATTTCTAGAAATGTCTATACAATTAAATATTTAAATATTTCTTTGCCCCAACTATATTCTTTGAAAACACTATTTAAATAAATCATCTCACATAACTTTCCAATTCTGGTAACCCCTTTTCTTTATTTTCATCATTTTTTCTCACTTGTGGCAAATTGTAATCATTCTCTTTCACAGTCTAGCTTCCACTCATCTAATTCTTCCTTTAGCTATGTCCAAAATGCTGTCATGCTCATGCCCTTATGTTTTACTTCACTTATTACATTGTTTGTTCCTTTATGTTTGTTACTTATTTCATGTTAATTTGACTTGGAAGCAACATTGTATTT
Organism: Ailurus styani; assembly: GCA_002007465.1. Taxonomy (NCBI): domain Eukaryota; kingdom Metazoa; phylum Chordata; class Mammalia; order Carnivora; family Ailuridae; genus Ailurus; species Ailurus styani. Next base: position 239,311 of record LNAC01000631.1, read on the forward strand.
TTTACTCGCATTTTCAAGCTTTCCAAAATTTCTTGAAAATAATACAAATATTTGTTTTTTGGTGAATCTTTAACAATACCAGTTTTTTGTGATTTTGTTTCTATTGTTTTTTCTGCTGCATATGGCTCATTGTGTCTTGTTTCCTCACGTGCTTTATTAACTTTGAAAGTGTGATGCTCATTGTCTGTCAAAATTATTTTAGAAAATTTCCCAAGTCCTGGAATGAAGAATTCCCACATAGAATAATTTCCTTTATTTCCTTTATTTCTACTGGACTCTGGAGATTATTATTCAGAAAAAATAAAAATTAAATTAATAGACTCATGGACCTTCAAAGTAAAGCAAATAAATCCTGAAAATCCCTGTGACACCCAGCTTATAGATTCATCCTCACAATCAGAACTTTTTCTCTTCTTTTTTTGTAATATGTTTTAATTAATTTTCAAGTAATATTCCACAAATACTGGAAGCGGAGAGAGACTTAGTGAAATCAGAAGTAGAATTCCTGGATCATATGTTAGCTCTATTTTTAATTTTATGAGAAACCACCATACTACTTTCCCTCATGGCTACACTAATTCACAGTCCTTCCAACAGTGCATAAGGGTTTTCTTTTTTCCACATCTTTACCAACCCTTATTATCTTTTATTTTTCAATAATAGCCATCCTAACAAATTGTGAAGAGATATCTCATTGTACTTTTGATTTGCATTTTCCTGGGGATTTGTAATGTTGAGCACATTTTCATATACTGTTGGTCATAAAAAGTGTTGGGAAAACTGGATAGTCACATGTAAAAGAATGAAATTGGACCCCTATTTTATGCCAAACACAAAAATAAAATCAAAGTGAATTAGAGACTTAAATGTAATACTTGAAAACATAAAACTTCTAGGAAAAACATAGGGAAAAATCTCCATGACATTGGTCTTTGCAATAATATTTTGGATATGTTACCAGAAGCTCAAGCAAGAAAGGCAAAATCCAGTGGGATTACATGAAATGAAAAAGCATCTGTAACTGCAAGGGAAATAATCAACAAAATAAAATGCAACCTATGCAATAGGAGAAAGTATTTGCAAACCATCTATCTATATGAAAGGGGTTAATATCCTTTAAATATATCAGGAACTTATACAATTCAACAGCACAAAAACAAATAACCTTTTTCAAAAAATAGGTAAAGGATCTTAGTAAACATTTTTTTTTCCAAAGGAGTCACTGATTTTATTAGGCATTGTTATCAAACTATCTCCATGTACTTGATGAAAGAAAAAATGTATATAGTGCTATAAATTACTTATTCTCTCAGTTGCATATAATTTTATTTATTTTATAAATAAGAAGTAGAATTATTATTTCATTAAATTAAACAAGGAAAATCAATTCTTTTTTTTTAAGATTTTATTTATTTATTTGACAGAGAGAGAGAGATCACAAGTAGGCAGAGAGGCAGGCAGAGAGAGAGGGGGAAGCAGGCTCCCCGCCGAGCAGAGAGCCTGATGCAGGGCTCAATCCAGAACCCTGAGATCATGACCTGAGCTGAAGGCAGAGGCTTTAACCCACTGAGCCACCTAAGCTCCCAATCAATTCTAATTATAATAAATACTTCATGATATGTTTGGATTAAAATGTAATTTATTGAAAGAACATTCTAAATCTGAAAGATTTTCTATGCATATATTATTTGGAGTATACTGAATATTTGCACCCAAAAACATAACATACACTTAACATAATAGATGCAATAAGTTATACTGCCTCAAGTCTTCAAAGGTGTTTTTATTTACAGCTAATAACTTATTCTAGAAAGAAAATTAAACATAGCTGAAAGCATTGCTTTTGTTTAAATATGTGGAAAAGCAAGTTTGAACATGCAATATTTATTGCGCACCTTTGTGCTATCTTTGCTTTGCTCTAAAGAGATTCTCCCTTTAGAGGAATTTTTGCTTTGGCAATAGAGAATAGGAGATTTTAGGTTTAAATATTGTCAACACTCCCACTGCTCCACTGTGTAACATTTTTTAAAACTCAAAATACTTGCAAACACTTTAGTTCATGATGTCAGAATTCATCCTTAAGAGAAATAGTAAGGAAAGTTTTTAGTGAAGAAAAATAAATAATGTAATGAGGTATCACAATACCTTCACTAATGATTAAGGATAGATTACTCTATGACTGAATTTATACTGTTGCTTAAAATAATAATAACACACCCACACATATACACATAGAGGGAGGGAGAGAAAGAGAGAGAGAGAGAGATGACACCAGATATGAGTAAAGATGGACAGTGCTCTCTGAGAGAAAGAAAACAGAAGAGGTGGCCCTATGCCTAGAGAGAGGTGCAAGGCAGTTAGGCAGGGTGACTCCCGGAGTTGAACATTCAAAGTCAAGGGTTCTGGGGAGATCATGGTGGCTAAAACTGGTAGATCTTAGAGGGTAGAGATTCAACGAGAAAACTCTCTTGTGTCTGCAAATATTCTCTTTTGAGCATTTAACAGAATACAGTAATGCATGCATCTGAATCATTTACTTTAGACCAGGGAAACTTGCAAGGATTAAAAGAGACAGTGCCAGACATTCACTTAGATTATTCAGGGCTTCATCAGCCAAACTAAAAAACAAACAAATAACAATTACAAAAGAAAACAAAGCAAGGGCGCCTGGGTGGCTCAGTGGGTTAAAGCCTCTGCTTTCGGCCCAGGTCATGATNGATAACAATTACAAAAGAAAACAAAGCAAGGGTGCCTGGGTGGCTCAGTGGGTTAAAGCCTCTGCTTTCGGCCCAGGTCATGATCTCAGGGTCCTGGGATCGAGGCCCATATCGGGCTCTCTGCTTGGCGGGGAGCCTGCTTCCCCCTCTCTCTCTCTGCCTGCCTCTCTGCCTCCTTGTGATCTCTCTCCCGCTGTGAAATAAATAAATAAAATCTTTAAAAAAAAAAAAAAAGAAAAAGAAAACAAAGCAAAATAATAACAACAAAAAAGAACTCATAGCTCAGAAGACATTTGGTAAAGTAATCAGGGAAGCCTTACCTCAGGAGTAGGAATTAATTACATTTATACTGACCATTGATCTGAAACCATCAAAAAATCATAAATGTAAAAATCTGAAAAATTCTGTTTCTAGTATATTATCTGTGTTCCAGAAAAAAAAAAAACCTGCAAAGATAAAATTAACAAAATGGTCATCCAAAACTGCAGACAAATTGAAATTTCTTTTTTTTTCTTTAAGATTTTATTTATTTATTTGACAGAGAGAGAGAGATCACAAGTAGGCAGAGAGGCAGGGAGAGAGAGAGGAGGAAGCAGGCTCCCTTCTCAACATGGAGCCCGATGCGGGGCTTGATCCCAGGACCCTGAGATCATGACGGCAGAGGCTTTAACCCACTGAGCCACCCAGGTGCCCCCAAATTGAAATTTCTATAACAGATTCAAAAGAGTTTGGCAATATTAAATTTTTTAATGATTTAGAGCAAGAGGAATTCTCACACCTTGATGGTAGGAATGTAAAATGCTTTAACAACTTCTCAAAACAATTTCATGATTTCTCACAATGTTAGACTCACGTATATACTATGACAAACAACTCATTTGCAAGTTCCTCCTTCCCAAATAAAGATAAATGTTCACAAAATAATCTGTATAGTAACCCACACAGAACCTAATTTAAAATAGACAAAATTTTGAAACGTTCTAAATGTCCGTCAAAGGGAGAATAGATAAACAAAGTGGGCTGTATTCAGGGAAGAAATAGCTTTTCAGCAATTAAGGATTATAAACTTTTAATAAACACAACCACTCAATGAATCTCAAACATGTTGAACCAGAGAAGTCAAGCATAAATGAATATAAACTGTCTGAAGTTTAAAAGGAGGTAAAACTAGTGTGCAGTGATCAGAGGAAATGATTTGTTCTCTAGTGAAAGCTATTGCTTAGAAATAAGCATGAAGAAACTTTCTAGGGTCATATTTGCAATTTTTAAGGAGGTATAATTTATTTCAATAAAATAAAGATACTAACAAGAATTCAAGGATTTAGATTTGACCATACGATACATCCTACCACAAGAAAATAATATTAAAAAGAAAACTCTTACAAAACAACACATTATTTATTTTTAAAGATTTTATTTATTTGTCAGAGAAGAGAGAAAGAGAGACAAAGTACAAGCATGGGGAGTCGCAGGCAGAAGGAGAAGCAGGCGCCCTGCTGCACAAGGACCCTCATGCAGGACCTGATCCCAGGACCCTAGGATCATGACCCGAACAGAAGGCAGATGCTTAACTGACTGAGCCACCCAGGTGTCCCACAAAATGACACTTCAAATGAAACAAATTTAGAAGTATTTGGAAACCAATAGGTTAGGTTTCTATAAAATTAATTATTCACCTTCCCCATCACCCTAGTTCCATAATTACTCCTAAGGACTTACCCAAAGAAATGAAAACTCATATCCACAGAAATATAATTATTTTTTCCTTATTTTCTGAAAAATTTCTTTAATATCAACTTCTAAAAGTATTATAGGTTATTTTAATTTATTACCATACTTTAAATCCCAATACTTTTATAATTTTCTCCAAATACCCTGCGTTTATTTTTTTTATTGAAATATAATTAACATAGAACATCATTGCTCTAGGGGCACCTAGTAGACTCAGTTTGTTAAGCATGAGACTCTTGGTTTCAGCTCAGATCATGATCTCCAGTTCCTGAGATCAAGCCCTGCATTGGGCTCCCCAGTGGATGTGTAGCCTGCATAATATTCTCTCTCTCTCTCTGCACCTGTTCACACTCTTTCTAAAAAAAAAAAAAAAAAAGGGGGGGGGGGGCCNGGTGAGGGAGTGCCTGGGTAGCTCAGTTGGTTAAGCCCCTGACTTTGGTTCAGGTCATGGTCTTGGGGTCCTGGGATCAAGCCCCAATTCTGGATCCCTGCTCAGAGGGGAGGCTGCATTCCCTTCTTCCTCTCCCTCTGGCCCTCCTCCTGCTCATGATCTCCCTGTCTTTTAAATAAATAAATAAAATATTTTTTTAAGATTTTACTTATTTATTTGACACAGAGAGAGAGATCGCAAGTAGGTTGAGAGGCAGTCAAAGAGAGAGGAGGAATCAGGCTCCTTGCTGAGCAGGGAGTCTGATGTGGGCCTCGATCCCAGGACTCTGAGATCATGACCTGAGCTGAAGGCAGAGGCTTTAACCCACTGAGCCACCCAGGCGCCCAATAAATAAAATATTTTTAAAAATTTGTGGGGGTTGCCTGGTTGGCTCAGTTTTTTATGTCTCGCTCTTCGTTTTAGCTCAGGTCATGATCTCCTGGTCCCTGCATTGTGCTCCCCACTCAGCAGGGAGTCTGCTTACCCTTTCCCTTGGCCCCAACCCCCACTCACACTCTCTCTTTCTGAAATAAATAAACAAATCTTTAAAAAAGTAAAAATAAATAAAAATAAAGAACATTATTGTTCTTGTTTATTGAAAACAAGTTTCTACTAACTCTTCAAAGATGAATATTTTAAGCATTATTTCTTCTTCATCGTGTCTGTTCTTCCAAAAAGCCTGGATCTAAGTTTGCTGTACGAGTGTGCAATAATTGGCCGCAAGCTTCACAATAACATGATCTGGCTTAGTTATTTAATATGGGAAATGCTATGTCAAATTTTTTTTTTATTTACTTGACAGAGAGCGAGATTACAAGTAGGCTGAGAGGCAGACAGAGAGAGAGGAGGAAGCAGGCTCCCCGCTGAGCAGGGAGCCCGATGTGGGCCTTGATCCCAGGACCCTGAGATCATGACCTGAGTTGAAGGCAGAGGCTTTAACCCACTGAGCCACCCAGGCGCCCAATGTCAAAATTTTTAACCATTTATTTACTAGTCAGGGTTGAGGCAGAGAAGTAAAACTAGTTGAAGACATATTATGACATTCTCTATAAGAAACTGACTTGTTGAGCAAGTCCAGTATCTTTTTTTTTTTTTTAAGATTTTATTTCTTTATTTGACACAGAGAGAGAGAGAGAGATCACAAGTAGGCAGAGAGGCAGAGAGAGAGGAGGAAGCAGGCTCCCTGCCGAGCAGAGAGCCTGATATGGGCCTCGATCCCAGGACCCTGAGATCATGACCTGAGCCGAAAGCAGAGGCTTTAACCCACTGAGCCACCCAGGCGCCCGAGCAAGTCCAGTATCTTTAGGGCAGGCTGTGAGAGAGGGCAGGCTGGAACTCTGGGGCAGAAGCTGAAGCTGCTGTCCTCAGGGAGAATTTCTTCCTCCAGATGACTCAGGATTTTGCTTTTAAGGTCTTTCATGTGATTGAATCAGACTCACCCAGATATACTTAGGATCATATCCTTGACTTAAAATCAACTGATTATTGACTTTAACCAAATTTAAGATACATCTTCAAAGAATACCTAGACTTATATTTGAATACTGGGAACTGTAGCCTAGCCAGGTTGACACAGGACAAGATCATCACAGTTAGATTCCAAGAAAATAATGGACATTATCAATGATTCCTTTTTATTTCTTCACATTCAATCATTTTATGACTAATTTATAAAATTAAAAATAAAAGTATAGTAAAAAAACATAATTAGAAATTATAATAAAAAATTAGACCCAGCCCACCTAATTTTTTTTTTCCACCTAATTTTTTTACCATATTTTTTTCTGGCTTCAGAGCATATATTCCTTAATTGAGTCATATCTTCTGAATGCAACAAATTTCTCATCTAGTGTGTATATGAACTTGGAACATATTCATCCTGTAAATAATGACTCTGGGATTTAAATATAACTCTAATTAGTTCTAACTTACTGTTAACTCTTTCTTTGCCAAGCTTTATTGGTATATAATTAACATATAACATTTTGTAAATTTAAGGTGTACATTATGATGATTTGATAACCATATATGTTGTGAAACGATTACCATGATAATGTTAGATAACACATCCATGCTTCACAGAATTACCATTTTGGGGTATTATCAGAATTTTAAATATGACAATGCATATCAAAGAAAATTATTGATAAATGAAACAAGTATTTTACATTCCATTTTGTCAAAACATGAATTCAAAATATCCTTCCTTTCCTTAAGTCCTATATTGTCTCCAGTTTGAACAAATATTGGCATTATTAACTCTGTACCAAAATTAAATAACTGATTAAATACACATCATGAATCTATTTGCATCAACGTGCAAACGTGCAAATGTTATTTTGAAAAGCAATAAATAAGTAAATAAGGATATTTAATTAAGTCAAAGAGTCCATTTTTTGTATAATTCAATCTCACTAATTAGATGACTCATTATAATGTAGAGAGACTTTCTATTTTTTGTCAGTGGCTAGAGAAAAAAAGCTCATGTTTATAACATCACTTTACTAAGAAACTTGAAGATTATTTCATTGCTATTCATCAAGTTAATATGACAAGAGCAATGAGATAAAAATTAATGACAGCTACTTCTTGGGTTAGAAGCAGAGAGATTTAACAAAAGATGAAATCATTCTTACCTACTTGTTTAAAAATTGAGACCAAATTTTTCATAATATTTTTGGCTTAGTGCATGCCAGTGCTCAAGATCTAATTATGAATAAGTCATTGTCTCTGTTTTATAGAAGACTACAGCTTTCTAAAATCTATAACTGGAAGGTGGATAAATAAAAATAAAAATTACAGCAAAACACAATAAAAACATATCTTTATGGAATACTTTAGAGTGAGTATTAGCAACTTCTTCTGGAAAGGATTTGATGCTAAATATTTTAGGTTTTGACAGTCATGTGGTTTGTGTTGCAATACTCATTTCTGCATTGTAACACAAAACATTCATAGACAATATGTAAATGAATGAGAATACCTGTGCCAGAGTAAAACTTTATTAAAAGACGTTCGAAATTTTACATGTAATGCAATTTTTACATGTCACAACCTATTTTTTAAACTGCATACGTAAATCTCTACAAACTATTATTACCTGACAGGTTATATAAAAACTATGATCCATGGACTGCTAACATCTGTACTGGAGAAAATAAATTATGGTATCAGTAAAGTTTTCCCACTGAAAACACAGTTTGAAATGTGAGTATCCCTTATGACTCGGGGAGTTAACTGAAAAGTCCTTCAAGCAAGATTGAGAGGGTTTTGCAGAGTATTCTGACGAGAAAGAGTATGGAATTCAGGACAACGGCAAGTAATTTTGTGGGGTTCGACATATGTGTATGTGTGTGGAGGGGCAGATGTCAAGAGATTATAGTAAAGAATTTGGTTTGGAATAAATTACAAATGCCTTTAGGCCATCCAAAGTGCTTATAATTTATTCTAATGGAAGTGACAAGACACTAATTGGATTTAAATAGGAAATAAAAGAATCAGACTTACATTTCTGTAAGTCTCATCTCAGATTCATAGGGAACACACCATAGAGAGACAAGACTTCAGGAAGAGAGTTTATTAATCAGATAATGCATTCAATAATCCAAGAGAAAAACCTAAGGTGACCCCAACTGCAGTTCACTTGTATGTGTATTATTTTTACATGCCACTAAATGGAAAATTAAGAATGTTACTATAATGGCTTAGATATTAAATCCTTATTATCAAGAAATTAAATTCATGTTAATAACAAAACCAATGAATTCATCTAAGTTCCAATGTACTCTCTTGATGACTGTAAAATGGTGAGCTGTCAAGTGTTGAGGTAGTCAATTGAAACCATGAGCTAAAATGAAATTAATAGCCAAGCATTTAAATGCTTACTGAGATAGTATAAAGCATTAAGCAGGAAAAATCACTAGTTCCCCTGTGTTCCATTTTTACCCCCAGAACAGCTCTGGGTAAGAGTCAGGTGGATTAGCACAGTTGTGGGGATCTTCTCACTACCAAAGAGCCATGAAGGAATGGTTTCTTCCAATTTATAGATGTGGGCTTTGAGGGAGGAAGAAGAGAAAGGGCTAGGAAATGTACTGAGTACTGAGCCAGAGTGAAGAAAATGTTCTCAAAGGTTCCCTCTTTTCCCCCACCCCCAATAAGGCAGTCTCAACAGAGGCACTTGGAGAAGGCCTAAGCATCTCTAATAAAGAGGTCTCAAATGGAGAGGCCTGGGTAGGAGTGGCAGCTATGTGCAAAAAGATGGCTGGCTATCATGATCTTTTGGGCATGATCATAAGGAATTACAAAGGCTTTATCTGGCAGGCTTCACAGGAAAAGCAGCTATCTGCACGTCAGACTTGGTGCACAGACAGTACATCTCTCTCCAGTCTCTGGAGGGAGTTGTTTCCTGACCCTCAACCTAGCAACAGAAGGCAGATGAATAGGGAGCTTCTTCCTTTGGATTAATCAGGACGCACTCATGGAGATGCCCTCCAACAACAAGCAGCTAAGGAAAATGCTCCTCTTCCCTGCCAGACCTGAGACTGCTCTCTATATTCAGAAACACCAAGACAAAAGAGCAGAACCAGCAAGAGGGACCCAGTTCACTGATTGGCTTGGTCTAGAAAGATTTTTTGTGCAAACCTGAGACTCTTCTCTCCCCAATGACACCTGTGTTGCCAGGAGACTTTGTGGGGAATTCCACCATACTCTTTACCCACTGAAAACTACCCTACTTTGGGAAAACCCCTTCCATCCTCCTGGTTAAGTCTAACAGGGAGCAGTAAGATCCTGAACAGCACTACATAACCAAACAGACCAAAATAACGACATGAAAGCTCCAAAAATTAAGCTAGCATTAGAACCACAGCGCAAAAAAGCAGGCTAGGATCTGCATGTTATCTAAAATCAGTATGACTTCCTGCTAAATTAAATGATTAAAATAATAACCAAAGTCATCTAATATGATAAACAAAATGTCTGGGATCCAATAAAAAAATCATCTATCATACAAAGAACCAAGAAAATCATAACTTAAATGAGAAAAGATAATCAATTGACAGCATCACCAAGATAAATTAGATGTTAGAATCATCTGAAGAGGATTTTAGAGGAGGCATCACAAAAAATGTTTCAATATTGATTACAAACAATTGATGAAATTTAAAAATTGACAAAAAATAGAAATTATCAGCCAAAAAATAAGTCATGTAAAAGAACCAAATAAATATTACAGAAAAAAATAACACAGAAAAAGAAATTAAGAACCTGCTGAATGGAGTCAATAACAGCATGGAGAGGACATGATAAATCAATAAACATGAGAACAGAAAAATAGAATTTAACCAAGTTGAATATCAGAGATAAAATAGAATGATCAATGAAAAGAACACAGACTCAGGGATGTGTGGCAACAAAAGATTCAACATCCCTATTATATCAGTACAAGAGGAGAGGCAAAATGGAGCCTAAAAATCTATCAATCATTCAAGTGACAGTAGATTTCTTATGTGAATCAACAAAGACCAGAAAAGAAGTGGCACAGTATTTTTCAAGTGCTGGAAGGAAAGAACTATCAACTGTGAGTTTCATATTTGGTGAAATGATGCTTTAGGAATGAAGGGTTAATAATATTTTTAGGCAAAGAAAATTTGAAATAATTTGTTGCTGGAAGACCTACCATTAAATGTTTGTTAAAAGACTTTCTTCAAGGAAAAAGAAACTGATAAAAGAAGGAATTTTGGAACATCAGGTGGGAAGGAAGGAAGAAATAACAATGGCAAAAGAATGGGTACATAAGATAGATAGCCCTTTCTTAGTGAGTGTTAAAACCAATCATATTTAACGATTGAAACAAAAATTATAGCCCCATTGAGTTCAAGGTAATGATATTTAAAAGTGACGAATATAAAGTGACATGGGTTTCCACACTTTAAACAAAAGGGTAAAATGTTGATATTTGTAGACTTCTAAAAATCACATACATATATGGGCACCTGGCTGGCTCAGTAGGCAGAACCAGGGGCTCTTGATCTCAGGTTTGTGAGTTTGAGCTCCAGGCTCAGTGTAGAGATTACTTAAAATAAATAAATTTTTAAAAATCATATACATATATTACAATACCTAGAATAATACACTCACTTAAGTATATCAACTCCCAGGGCAAAGTGTATAAAGTAGATACACTCAAAAACTGTTTAAGTAAATCAAGATGAAAGTGCAATGGGAAAGTAAGAGAAGAGAAACAGAAGAATGAGAGGCTGAGGAAACAAGTGCATATTAATTACTTACCTTACAATGTAAATGGTTTAAATACACCAAACAAGAAATTGGCCACATGGATAAAAACAGCCCGATTATATACTGCTTAGAAGAAACTCATTTCAAATCCAATGACATAGGCAGGTTGAGAAAGAATGAGGAAAAAAAAAAATCAGGGAATCATTTACAAAAAAAAAAAAAAGGAAAGGAATTAGTGGCTTTATTAATATTTGGATTAATATTTGATAATCTAGACTTTAGAACACAGAAAATTACTAAAACAAAGAGGGACATTACTAATGATAAAAGGATGGGTCGGTCAACCAGGAAACATAACAGTTCTAAATATGTATGCACTAAGTGAAGGAAACTTTTTTTTTTAAGATTTTATTTATTTATTTGACAGAGGGAGAGAGATCAGATCACAAGTAGGCAGAGAGACAGGAGGAAGCAGGCTCCCCGCTGAGCAGGGAGCCCGATGCGGGCCTCGATCCCAGGACCCTGAGATCATGACCTGAGCCGAAGGCAGAGACTTTAACCCACTGAGCCACCCAGGCTCCCAAGTGAAGGAATCTTAATATACATGAAGAACAAACTGAACTGAAAGAAAAAAATAGACAAACTCACATTGTAGTTGTGGATTTTGACACACAAACTCACAATTGTAGTTGTAGATTTTACTCTTCCAGCAACTATTAGAACTTCTGGACAAAAAGTCAGCAGCAGCAAGCACATGGGAGATCTGAAAAACATAATCAAAACCAACAGGATTATACACAAGCACACACGCATTAATTAATTGTATGTGCATATGTTATATGTGTGTGTACATACATGCAATCATAGCAGAATATAATTTTTTCATTTATTTTATTTATTATTATTATTTGCCCCAAGGGTACAGGTCTGTGGATCATCAGGCTTACACCTTTCACAGCACTCACCATAGCACAAACCCTCCCTGATGTCCATAACCCATCCACCCTATCCCTACCCTCCCACCCCCAAGTAACCCTCAGTTTGTTTTGTGAGATTAGGAGTCTCTTATGGTTTGTCTCCTTTCCCATCCCATCTTGTTTCATTATTTTTCCCTCCCTACCCCCCTCGACCCCCAGCCCTGCCCCTCAACTTCCTCATATCAGAAAGATCACATGATAATTGTCTTTCTCTGATTGACTTATTTCGATCAGCATAAGAATATAATTTTTTTCAGGCGTCTGGGTGGCTCAGTGGGTTAAAGCCTCTGTCTTCAGCTCAGGTCATGATCTCGGGGTCCTGGGATCGAGGCCCGCATCGGGCTCCCTGCTCAGCGGGGAGCCTGCTTCCTCCTCTCTCTGCCTACTTGTAATCTCTCTCTGTCAGATAAATAAATAAAATCTTTAAAAAAAAGAATATAATTTTTTTCAAGTGTCTATGGAATATTTGCCAAAATAGATAATTCCTTTGGCCATTAAACAAACCCTGACCAATTTAAAATAATTGCTATCACACAGAGTATGTTCTTAACCATAGCAGAATTAAATTAGAAATCAGTGAGAGAGCCAACTTGGAGATTGCTAAGCACAAATAATAATCCATGGGCAAAATAAAAATCCTCAAGTGAAATTAAAAAATGTATAGAAATAAACGGAAAGAAAGATACAACATATCAAGATATGTAGGATGAAGGAGTATTGGAAAGAAAATTTAGAACACTAAATGCTTAAATTAGAAATAATGGAAGGTCTCAAGTCAATAGATTAAGGACCTACTTCAAGAATCTTTAGAGTTTTCTATATAAAATCAAGTCTCCTGCAAATGGACATTTTTTGCTTCTTCCTTTCTTATTTATTTTGGTACATAATTACCTTAGCTAAGACTTCCATTACTAAGCTAAACAGAAGCGGTGAGAGTGAGTACCTTTGTTTTGTTCCTGATCTTAAAAGAAAAGCTTTCAACATTTCACAGTTGAATATGATGTTAGCTGTGGGCTTATTATATATGGCCTTTATTAAGATGAGTTATGTTTCCTCTATATACAATTTAAGAGTTTTTGTCATGAAATGATGTTGTACTTTGTACTTTGTCAAATCCTTTTTTTTTGTATCTATTGTGATGGTCATAGGATTTTTCTATTTCATTTTATTAATGCAATATGTCACACCTATTGATTTACATATATCGAATCTCTGTATTATTTCTTATAAAATGTTGTGAATCTACAATTTCAATTAAGAAGTATGAAGTGGATTGGAAATAGTATTGTACCTGTCAGGATTTTCTGACCATAACTAAATGATTGCTTGTTAGTATTATCGGACTTGCTTTCATATATACATTAAAGTTGTTGAGAAACTGAAAAATGCTTTATTTAGATTTGACAGGGCCAAAAGTACAGAGAGATGACAGTAAGTTGAAGAGAAAGTTTCAAAGAAATATCAAACTATATTTAATAGACAGCAATGGAAATAAGCAGGTCAAGAGCAGAGAACTAGAAAATAATTAAAATACCTATCCTCAGGATTTGCTTAGCATTGGGCTATTTTTGTTATAAAAAGAGATATATCTAAACAAAATAGAAGTTATCAGAAGCTTACAAAACAACAACATAGATCGACAAACTTTCATTAGAAAGATATACGAAGTAGTATTAAAATGTAGTTTTTTATATTCTAAACTATGTTTCAAGGTATCTGTGCCCTAGCTTAAAAAAAGTGCATTTAATAGACAGCAACACAAATAAGAAAAAAAAAAAAAAAAAGACCGAGGATCTTGGGATATAGAAGGAAAAGCATCACAATAGCTCTTAAATGAAAATAATGTTTGTGGTAAATGTGTACTTCATCTGAAAATCTGTGAGTAAATGAGAAGTTGATTTCATCCCCCATGGATTAAATATGAAATTGATAGAGGTCAACTAGTGGGAACTTCTGACAAAAGGTTTGTGGGGGGAATATTGGAGACAGCATTAGCATGTCCTTGGAAATTGAACTCTCTCTCTCTCTCTCTCTCTCTCTCTCTATGTGTGTGTGTGTGTGTGTGTGTGTGTGTGTGTGTGTGTGTGTGTGTGTATAATAAGCATGAGTTCTTGAAGAAATGTGACAGAGGAGTATTTTTAAAAAATTGTCATTTATTTTTTAAACAAACTTAGAGGTGATCCAGAACTTTACAATTCTGTCTGTATGCCTTTCACCTAAGCATTCTTGAAGATTCATGGCTTCTAATTGTGTAAATCTAAATATGTTGTTGTTTCCTAAGACTATATAAATCAAATAGATACTTTTTAAATTTAAAATTGGAAATAGCTAGGTAATTTCATCAAGATAATTTCAAAAATATTTAAATCTTAATATATTCTTAATTTAAATATAAAAACGATTTTTGATCACTGACCAAATCCACACAGTATCAAATTTTTGCATTTACTGAACTTAATATGAAAACTGAAGTGTCTTAGCATTTCAGTGTAATATCTGGACTATGGAAACCTTAGTATTTTTTCCCTCATGACTTTCAAAAACTTGCTACTACTACATATTGTCTTTGTATTATATTACCATATGTAATATTACTAGCTATATGATTATTAATATATGTATTTATCAAGCCGATTTATAGAAAGGGTAAACAATTTCTTAGGAAAAAAAGCACAATTAGAAATAGGATCTTGAAACAGAAAACAGAATCTTTATCAAGTAAACGTTTTCTCTAATTTACCATATTTTCTGCCACTTATTATACTTCGATGTCAATATCACAAAATTCTTTTCTTTAATGTAACTTATTTATTTGAAAGAGAAAGAGTGAGAAAGGGAACAAGCAGGAGGAGTGGGAGAGAGAAGCAGACCTCCCCTGAGCAGGGACCCCAATGCGGGTTCGATCCCAGGACACTGGGATCATCACCAGAGCTGAAAACAGATGCTTAATGTCTGAGCCACCCAGGCGCCCCAATACTACAAAATTCTTATGTTAGCTTTATACATCATTTTACACAAATCCATTCAATATTTTCAATACCTACCATACTAACTCCCTGATTCTCTTCTACTTTATATTAATGCATTTTATCACCCCTCACAAACCTCAGGGAAACTTTTTATTATCCCCAATTTATTTTGCTAATGTGGTATGGCAAGTGTATGTCTGGATCCCAAATCAGTGTTCTTAAACTATGAAACATTCTCCACATATACTAAATATTTAGTAAATGCCAGGTACTTTCTAGATGCACAAATTAAGGTGTTTAAAAATTAGAGAAAATGGCAAGTATATGATTAAAATACTTTATCAATAAGTTTTGACTTAGGGGAAATTCAACAGTAGTGGGCATAAGGACATAACTTAATCCTGAATTTCAGGAAAAGGTTTGTGAGTACAATCTAGGAAAAAAAAAGAAATATCAACCGCAAAGATAATAAGAGAAAATAGCACATTATGGTGGCAAAAAGTATAACTGGGGTATAGAAAGAATTAGGAGGAAGTCTAGGAATATCTTAGTAAAGACAAAACTTAAAACTTTCTCTTTCATGATAAAAGTCCTAGGGGGCTTTTAAAGATTTAAAGAAAAGTGATGCAATGATTAAATTTACCTATGTAATTTTAATCACTTTGGCTTCTCTGTGAGAATGTAATAGAAAGAGATAATATCACTGTATTGTTATTGTAATAATCTAGGTTAAAATACTATTTATGGTTAAACTAAAATGTCACTAATTAGGAGATGGAAAGAAAAGAGAATATATATAAATTTAAAAATTGCAGTTTGGTCCCATTGAGATATTCCTTTATGATATTCAAGAGAAGAAAAAACGTCTAGTATAAAATTTGATAAATATATCTGAAATTTAGAAGCAAAATCTGAGTTGGTGATCTAGATTTTAGAGACATAAGACACTAACTGAAAGCATGGGAGTGCAGGATGTGAGACCAGGAGTGTAGGTTGCATAAGAGAAAACGATTGAGTACAAAAACCTTAGGAACTGGAATATTTTAGGATTAAGTAGAGAAATAGTAGCATTAATTTAAATCTTAAGAAGAAGACAAAGATGACTAAAAAGAAAAACAGTAATAACAGTACAGCCAATAATAACAAGGAAACTGATTCAGATTATGTGTGAAACAAAGATCAAAGTGTTTTAGGTAGGTCAAATTCCTTTAATCTTCATAGCAAACATTTTTTTCCTTTGCTTTCCACATATTAATTCATTTACTTCACAGAGCCAACCAGTGATGTAAATGCTATTGTTATCCGTAATTTCCAAATGAGAAAACTGAGGTTAGATAGATTAAGAACTATTCTAATATGATAACAACAAAGAATTGCTAAAGCCTGAATTCACATTCAGTTAATCTGATTCCAGAGAGACATTGTTCCCTATCATGGGAAATTGCCTGAGCAGAGTGTGCTGTCATTGAAGGCAAGGAAAGAGGGTCTTCAGAAATGAAGGGAAATGAAAGATAATTCTATCATTTCAAAATGATGGCTGGAAGAGGGAAGGAAATATTACCTTTGTAAACATTTAAGAAACATTTAAGAAAGGACAATCTATTGGAAGTCAGGTATTAAAAAGATATAGGAATGAGAAAGTTTTGTGTGATAAGAGTACAGTCTTGAGTAAACTTTAAAAGATGATTGAAAAAAAATTTCTAAATGAGGGCGCCTGGGTGGCTCAGTGGGTTAAAGCCTCTACCTTCGGCTCAGGTCATGATCTCAGGACCGAGGCCCGCATTGGGCTCTCTGCTCCACGGGGAGCCTGCTTCCTCCTCTCTCTCTGCCTGCCTGTCTGCCTACTTGTAATCTCTCTCTCTGTGTGTCAAATAAATAAATAAAATTTTTAAAAAAAATTTTTCTAAATGAATGAATGGCATAACTAATCTATTTGTGGCTCTGAGGAGTTTGGAGAGGATAATACTGAAACAAAGTTGGTAGGAATAGGTATACAGAGAAAGAAGCACAGACACCCTGCCCATTTTGGTATACCTAGATGTTCACCATCATAGAAGGTAATAGATACTTAATAACATTTCAATCCAAGAAATACTAAGGACCTTATTTTGCAATTAATAAACTTATATTGTTTAACCAAAACACTCTAGTGTTTATGACTTTATATGGTGTTATTATGGCTTTCATAGTAAGAAAAAATAAACGTTTTCTTCTCTGAGTTGAAACATAGTACATGCTGAATTATGTCAATTTGTCTGAGGTAGTTGCTCAAATTAAAGAAAATCAAATCACAGGTTGGGTTTAATGGCCATTGGGTTAAATAACAGAAGTATATTACTGACTAGACAACATTATGCAAGTAATAAAACTATAAATTAAATAAAGTTTTATGTGAATATATTTTAATTGATTTTTAAATACAGTTGTGCTGATATTGTATATCATAGTCTTTTCAGTTGATAACCAACTCTCATAATATCTCAATTAGCTTGCTTTTGTTTTATAAGTAGATCAATTTAGAATTTAATTTCCATTTTTTAAAGGAACATTGCACAACCCTCCATATTGTCTGCTTTTCTACTAGTGCCATACATCTAGAGGCAGAAAATTGATGCTGAATTGAAATCCTTATTTAAGTTCTTAAAAAAAATTTTTTATTCAAACTTCAGAAAATATCATAACATAAACAAGTACCTAATATATTATTAAGCAACACAATAGCTGATTAGGTTATTGAAATAAACCTACCAATATAAGAGCTTGGAAGGATTTTAGCAATAAACTGTACAAACTTTTCATTTTCAATATAATGATATTGAATATATCATTCAATATAATGATATATTGGTCTTCAATATCTTTACAATTATAATAAAATTAGTGAAATGGTAGAAATAAGATTGAGACAATTTATGTATTGTGACAATTAATTGATCAAAATTCATGTATTCATGTTGACTTTTTTAAAAAGTCTATTCTAACAACTATCTATTCATATTTACTTATTTATGTATTTATTTATAATCATGTCCCTAAGCATGGTAGCTGGAAATGATTTATTCAGTTGACTTCACAAATGTTAGTGATCAATTTTAAAAAAGAACATTATGGCAGTATTTTGGATATGATACAGCTCTCAAACATTTCACATTTTGAAATAGAATTGGTTCTAAACAGTCCCAGGCACTATCTATAAAAGAGGTTCTATAAATTCACAGGTTTTCCTCTTTTAGAAACTATAACCAAAAACAAGTTTACTTTTTCAATATTTTTGATATAATAAACATTAAATACAGAAAACATAAGTATAATATTAAAATCATAGAAAAGAGTTTTTGTCATGTCACAGTTTTATTTTTGCCTGTAATGTGTTAGTTTGTGTCTATACAGATGAAATATCTCATAGGTCAGCAAACGTAATAGTACATGTTTTGAAGGGGTATTTTCAATGATTATTATCATCAGAAACATGTGGAAAAAACCAACTATGAACAAAACAAATAAAACATTGGGTCTAATTTGCAATTTGTTCTTTGATTTCTTAGTAAATCATCAGAATTGTTTATGACAGCTTCAATTTAAAACTGTTTTGAAAAACTTGCTGAAAAAGCAGTAGCATCTTTTTAACTAGACTAGCCAGATCCCTCAAGAAGTTACATTATGACTTTCATGATCACTCAGACTTAGAAAAGATGTGCGATAGCACACCATTGTTCTGTTGGGATATAGATAAATGATAAATAAATAATTGAAGAGTTTTGGACAGCTGTGTGTCTGTAGCAATTGAAGCAAAGGAAATCTCACTGTGAAGCTTTGAACTAAAGCATCTTGTTCACGTAAGCTGACAGGGTAATGGAGAGGATAGAATAAGATAATACATATATTACCGTCAGTTCTTGTCTATGATACATGATTCACTAAGCTGGAATTTATTATTTATATTATTTATGGGGATTATTGGTAACTGCCTTTTGATTCTATTACAAACAACATAGAAAAATTCATGATAGGCCTAGAGAGGGAATAACACTATCATACACATCATTTTAAAAACCTTTGACTATTATTAAGTATTAAGCTTTCAAATACTGTTTTTTTGTACATCTTTCTTCGACAGAACCAGGTAATAGAAACAGAAATTTAAACCATTCGTCCTTCAGTCATGTAATAATAATTCTCATCCTGCAATAAACTTAATAAGACATCATTGATGGAGAATGTTTGTGATTAGTCAGATCCCATTATTTCAGACATTCTTTCTCTTTCACCTCACAAAAATCATGTCATAAATGCATTTTTAATGCACCTGTAAAAATTGAATTATTTATCCAAAGCTTTGTATCATTCTGACAAATTAGATCATCAAGACATAATTTTTGTTCATTCCCAATATAGGATGTTATATGAAGAACAATTCTGGGGCTCAAAAATCTGTGTATATTCATGTGAGTGAATTAGGTAGCTTGCAAAATACATTTACACCTTTTTAAGCTGAGGGCATACATTGTGTCCATGGGTATGTTTGAGTATGCACACAGTCTCTAGAATGCATACTAGATATGCACACACATACACACATTATACATTTTTTTCTTTTAAGATTTTATTTTATTTTTTTTATTTATTTGACACAGAGAGAGAGAGAAGAGATTACAAGTAGGCAGAGAGGCAGGCAGAGAGACAGGGAGAGGAGGAAGCAGGCTCCCCGCTGAGCAGAGAGCCTGATGCGGGCCTCAATCCCAGGACGCTGAGATCATGACCTGAGATGAAAGCAGAGGCTTTAACCCACTGAGCCACCCAGGCGCCCACATTTTTTTCTTTTAAAGATTTATTTATTTATTTCGGAGAGAGGAGCATGAATGGGAGGGGGAGGGGCAGAGGGAGAAGGAGAAGCAGACTCCCCAGTGAGCAGGGAGCACATGCAGGGCTCAATCCCAGGATTTTGAGATCATGAGCTGAGCCAAAGACAGATATTTGACCAACTTAGACATACAGGAGCCCCACATTATATATTCTTAACATATATATTCTCGATATGACCATATACATGAATATACAGGCACATTTATATTCCTCAAAAAACACTCCAGGCATCAAGAAGTCCCGAGAATATTCATTAATAGCTGATAATAAATTTTAAAGAAGAATATATTGTATGCCTGATTTATAAAAGACAATACAAAAAACATGGATATTGTGATTTAAAAAATATTTTTAAATTACACAAAATTAAAAACTAAATATATAAACTCAGTGGTATAATAGAAGTGATGACTATATTGATGTTCACTGTAAAATTATTTCAGCTACTTTAGGTCTTTGAAATAAAATGTTGAGAAAGAAGTACAATAAAAATAAATGCATAGCTCAATGCATTTTCGTAATGTAAATGCTCTAAGATAACCACTTCCCAAATCAAAGTGTAAAACATTATCAGGATGAAAAAAAATCTACCCATTTCTAGTAAGCAATTTCCTCAATATTAACTTCCTAATGACAGAATTAGTTTTTCCTGTTTTTGGATTTTCTATAAATGGGTTCACATGTAATTTGCTCTTTGTGTCCGGAGTCTATCACAATATTATGTTTGTCAAAGCCATACCTGTTTCATTCCCTTTTTGAACCTTTTGTTTGTATCCAGTTTTCATTCATCATATACAGTGACATTTTATTATTTTGTGTGTGTGTGTGTGTGTGTGTATGTGTGTGTGAATGTGTTGAATGTATGAATGCATTTCTGTTAAATATTGAGATTAACCCTGAGATGCACTAGCCCAGATCCAGGAAGAAAATGCTGCCAGCTGCAACATTTTGGTCAGCAAATAACTAGAAGCTGTCACCTCCTTCATCATTGCCCAGGTACAGAGAGCTGCCTTGTTTGCCATGACATTCTTCTTGGAAAGCTTGCCTTTGTTTCCTTTGCCTGAGGAGACATATCTATTATTTTATTTTTTATTTTTTAAAGACTTTTATGTATTTATTAGAGAGAGAGAGCACAAGCAGGGGGAGCAGCAGACTCCCTGCTGAGCAGGGAGCCTGATGTTGGACTTGATCCCAGGGTCCTGGGATCATGACCTGAATGGAACGCAGACGCTTAATGGAACGCAGACGCTTAATGGACTGAGCCACCCAGATGCCCCAAGGGGACATATCTAGAAGAAAGTTGCCAAGCCAGTGTCCAAGAGATTACTGCCTATGTTTTCTTTTAGGAATTTCATGGTTTCAGATCTCCAATTTCGATCTTTAATCCATTTTAAGTTTATTTTTGTGCATAGTATAAGAAAGTTGCCCATTTTTATTATTTTGCATGTAACTATTCAGTTTCTCTGATACCATTTTTAAAAAAGACTCTTTTCCCTGTTGTGTATTTTTGCCTCCTTTATCATAGATTAACTAGCCATATAAGAATGAGTGTATCTTTGGACTCTCTGTTCTGTTCCATTGACCTATGTGTCTACTTTTGTCCCATACTGTTTTGGTTACTCTAGGTTTGTAGTATATATTGAAATTTGGGATTGTGATACTGCCCTCGTTGTTGCTCTTATTTTAAAGTATCTAGGTTTTCCTTCTTTTTCAGGACTGTTTTATTAATTCTTGAATCTTCATATTTCCACAATAATTTTAGAAATATTTGTTAATTTCTATTTGCACATATACTCACACATATAAATCAGTTTGGGGAGAAGTCATATATTTCTGATACAGACTCTCATAATTTGTGAACATGATATACTTTAATTTATTTAGAATTTACCTATCCCAATATTTAGTTGGAATTTACAATACAAAGATCTGTCACATGATATTTTTTTTAGGTTTTTTCCCTTTTTTTGTCATCAAAATGATTTTTTTCTTGTTTATTGCTGGATTCTATTTGTAAGAATTTTGTGTAGTAAATTTGTATCTTTGTTTATAACAGAGTTGGAAGCATGATTTCTTTTGTTTAGTGTTCTTTCAGTATCAAGTTTATGCTGTCCTAATTAAAAGGAGTTAGCATTTCTGGCTTCTACTTAGAATGTAATAGCTAGATAGTGCATTCTCACATTAAAAGTAGGAAAAAAGGCAGATAAAAAGAAATTTTGAACCCACCAGAGAGCTAACACTGGAAGGCAATCAACCACCCTCAAATATAAGGAAAAACACACACTTCTGAGGGGAAATATGAGCACAAGCACAGCTTAGTTGGAGCAGAGTGCAAGAAAATATGGGAGTATCATTAAAACAGTTAAGAAGATTTCAGTTAAAACGTTTACTGAATTGTTAAAAGCCAAGTATTAGCTAATGTGTAGGAAATATCTGGGAGCCACGGACAAAGGATGGCTTTGCACAGACTTTCAGGATCTTCCCCAAATCCCCACAGACATCACTATGTGCTCTTGAGAAAGACCGGGGGCAGATAGGACGCTGAGCAAAGCTTCAGGGACCTGTGCAAACTGGGAAGGCCGGAGCAGTCATTTCTGATGGAAAGGCGAAACGTCACTATTCTCTCCTATCTCTCCCAGGGAAGGAGAGCTAGCAGTCATTCACAAGACATGTGTTTGTCCTTTTTATTTAAATGCATTTTTCTTGAAGCTCACCTCATAAAATAAAATATTTTCTTAAAATCATTCAATCATAAAACATTGAAATAATGGAATTTCCAAGAATAATCTGAAAATGTTTCCTCTAACCAACTTCTAATCTGTTCATACAAACAAAATGTAGTTGTTTCAGATTTAATCAATGTCCTATATAGTTAGAAATTTTAGACAAAAACTATTCAACTATATTAAGCAAAAGAGAATCTCAGTATTGCTCTTCAAGAACATCTGATGTGGTATCAGTATAAAGCTGAAAACATTGTTTCCCAGCAAATAAATTAATGTATATGTTGGATAGACTTATTTTATATTGTTATCTAGAACAATGAAAAAGAGTTTTGAAGCACAGAAATTTTGATTGTGCAATAATTATTTATTTAAACTAAATAGTTGAAATATTCAGTTGCTTCTCTACTTGCTATTTTTTAATATAAGTATAATTGACATACAATATCCCATTAGTTTCACGTTCATGTAATAGTGATGCGATAATTTTATACACTACAAGGTAATCGTCACAATAAATTTAGTTACCATCTCTCACCATACGAAGTTATTACAATATTAGTGACTTTATTTCCAATGTTGTGCATTACATTCCCATGAGTTATTTACTTTACAATGGGAAATTTGTACCTCTTAATTCCCTTCACCTATTTCTATTGGTTTTTAATAATAAAACAATATCATAACCATTTAATAGTATTTAGTTAACTGGGCACCTGGGTGGCTCAGTGGGTTAAAGCATCTGCCTTTGGCTCAGGTCATGATCTCAGGGTCCTGGGATCGAGGCCTGCATCGGGCTCTCTGCTCCACAGAGAGCCTGCTCCTCCTCTCTCTCTGCCTGCCTCTCTGCCTACTTGTGATCTCTCTCTGTGTCAAATAAATAAATAAAATCTTTAAAAAAAATAGTATATTAGTTAAGAGGTCTTTGTCTTCAAGTAACTAAATATGGAAATATAATAAACATGATAATGTGTTTCCCTACACTATACATATATAATGTGTTACCATACAATACAAAAAGAAATATTAGTTAAATGCTTTCCTCATTTCTTTTTTGCCTTCTAAACAATTCTTTTGGCTTTACTCTGATACTTTTTATAATGACTTCTGAAACTCTAAGCATCATCCTCATGTGGCAATATTTAAGGCACTAAAATATTAGCTTTTGTGCTGTTTTATTTGAACTTTCTCAGACACCTAGTGGAATTATCCTTAGGTGTTATTGGCTAGATATGTGACATACTCATGCTGATTTCCAATTATTGGCAAGGGAGCAGAAATGCCACTGTTGCCTTCTACTAATCGACATCTACCAATTACCCAAAGCATGAATAAATAATGGCTCTAATCTTAAGAAAGTAGTAGGAGGGTAAGCAGCCGTAGGAAAATATTATTTTAAACAGCAATTTATATGTTTAAGAATCACAAGATATAATATTGGTCTAATGAGAAAGGACCTTTTTTTTCCTGTTCTGAAATCTTTGAATCTTATTGCTAGTGTAGAGTTGATGCCAAGCACGTGCAATTCTCTAACAGTCAAGGCCAGTCTCCTACTGAGCAGAGAGCTGTGGGTGTAGAATGTGCATAAATACACATACAGCCTGAAAGTATGAAAATTAACTCATTAAGCCACAGATGAAAGTTTCTTTTTCTTTAGATATAATTTCCAAATACATGCACAGGCTTTTAAGGGCTACTTTAAATATGAAGACACTTATAAAATTGGTTTGATCTTTATGTTATTTCCTTACATCTCCTTATTTCAATATTCCTAGAATATTGAACCTTGACTTTGCTTAAGAAGCATTTCAAATTACAATAACAGCAAATCATCTTAAACTAAAAAAACTCCAATTCATTACTGAATGTGTTGAAAAAATTGATAAATAATTTGTTATCATAATTAGGCATCAATAGCAACAACATTAATTACAGTGAGAATTGTATTAATTAATAATAAGCTTATCTTCCATAGACTTATAATTAAATAAAACATATCCTCCATAGGCTATAATTAAAATATCAATATATTATTTATGTTAATTTTGCTAGGTACTTTCCACTTTGATTTAGACATATATACAAGAACAGGCAGAAAAAAGATAAATACTTCTTACTCTACACAGTTACAAGAGTGAATCATGTAAAGCATAATAGAATATTCCAAAAATATATGATAAATCGTTTCTTCAGAAAAAGGAAAAATGGGTGCAGGATAAAGTCTGGGAGAAAATTCATAACCTTGAAAATGATTAAATACTGGATAGATATAGACTTTACAGGAGATTTATCATGCCAGGCAATGAAAGTAGATTGAGACATGTCTCATGTGAGAGAGAGGAATGTGAGCAAGGAAACTCTCTTAATAAGAAAAAAAGTCTCTGTGTAAACAAGCAGCTACAGTTGGAATTCTTTAAATAGATTTTAACTTTTAGAAGGTATTAAGTTTATTTTGGAATTTGTGAATGCTGGAGAATGATGAAATTTAATCATATTAAGTTAGAAAGAGTTGAAGAACTTAATGTCTGTTTTGTTTAGAGTAGGGGGCATTTTGAATGCTAGCTATATTCCAATATTTGAATTACTATTATATTGAAGAAAGACACCCTGGGAGAACTTATCCTGGCTTAATATAAAAAAAGAAATGTAAAACTCATCAGTAACAACAACAGACAAGAGATTGTATTTGCCACCGAGGGTTTAAATTAAAAAAAAAAAAAAGAATTGTAATGTTGGAAAGATATTTTAACCCTTAAGAATAATTTTGACCTGAGATTTTTTTATGCACCATATTTTTGGACACTTGAGCTCATTTTCTAAGTATATTCCTTCTGTCCATATCTATTCTACCCTTGGAAAAATATTTTAATTTATTTTTGCTCTGTTTTTTGATTTAAGTATTAATTTTCTTAACTAAGAACACAGAAAAACTATCAGTTAATGCATAAATTTTACATTGTATTATTTATGTCTTTAAAATTACACCTCATTTCATTTCTAATATTATTTGAATTTGTTAATTTTTTCTTGAATTTCTCCAGATATGTTTATATATTTTATTTTTCTTTCAAATAAATTTTGGCCATATAGAATGTCATCTGTATAGTTTAAGTTATACAGAAAGTATTGATACTTTTTGTGGCCTGTATGAATTTATTATAAACCTGTTTCACAAGGCTTAAAAAAAGCATATTTTTCTCTTTGTATAAGACACATTTTTATATGGTATATTACTTTAATATTATATATATATATATGTGTGTGTGTGTGTATGCAATATTTATACTTAAACATAAAAGGAATATTATATCCAACACCTCTGTGCTATGTGTTTCACTCTAGTAAATCAGTACGGCTCCAGTAAAGAGTATTTGGGTGTTTTGCACCTAGCTAATTTCCTGGTATGAACATATTAATACATGAATTTTTCTCTTAAATATTTCTCTATATTACATGCTAGTCTGTATACTGAGTAAAGTTTACACCTCCTTCTTACACCGAGTAATATTAATTAATTATGAGGGTTTTGTGGTATTTAATACCAAAGTTTTGAGAGGAAGATTCCCTGACTGTACCATTTTCTAGCTCTGTAACTTGGGCAAATTTCTCAGCTTCTCTGTACATCAGTTAATAACCTATAAAATAATTTAATTTTATTACCTACTATTGAGGAGTCCTCTGAGGAGAAAATAATTTAATTCATATAAACCTCTTGGAAGAGAGCCTTACAGGTAGTACTCATTAAGTGTTAAATATTAGGATTACCATCTTTGCCGTCCTATTTTTCTTCTATGAATAGAAGATAATATGATCTCTTTGTACCCCAGCCTGCTCTACTTAATACCCCAGACCACGCTCTTACCCCGTCATTGGCTTCCTTCTCCCCAGTGAACTTAACTGTGGGTGTAATTAGAATTTCTAATGGAGGTTCTGATTAGAATTTCTAATTAAATCGGGGAAACACATCAGTAAACTTGTCAACCACTGGATTCTGTTGCTTAAAGGGAACAGATATTTGAGCGGATTCCCCAACAAGATCTACAACTAAGCTTCTGGCTTGGCTCTTCAGGAATCTCTAGGGCTGAGATGACAGGCTCCAGAGGAAAATGAGAGGCCAGGTCTCTGTACTTTTTTCCTTTTTCTGAAACCCATAATTATATTTTTCATGTGACTTGCCATCAACTTTCTTTAAGGGTTTAATGTACATCAGAGAGTCAGGTTCTCATACAATCAAAACAAAGCATGCCCTTGAAAGAATATATGTATGTCACTTCTCAAAAATTGTCCAATCTACCCTGAACTTTCTAGTTTAGCAATGGTCACCTTCTTTAATTTTAAAGCAAAGTCTTCTGAAGCCTGCTTCAATTTTAGTACCAAAATCTCTAAGAAGGTAGGTAGTTATTTCAAGAATACAGAATCCAATATTTGACCTTTAAATATATATTTCTATGCTCCTTAATTCATTCCTACTGCTCACTCTTCTCTAAGAATTTGACAAACATCAGTCTCATAAGAATCTGACAAACTTTTAAATATGTTCTGAAGCTTAATCTTATGGAATACTCTAAAATTGGTACTCTGAAAGTATGCATCTTCTCTACACAACATTCCTCTAATGCTCTTGTGAGATATCTTTCTTTTCTGATTATATCTGGGGAGTTGTCTTCAATGACAGATAAAGATACATACTACATGAATATTCTTAAAAATCTTTACTACATACTCTAACTTCAGAAGAAGGAGGGTTTCAGGACTGCAAATGTACTTATCTATGACTGAGTCCTATTTAGCTGAACCTTTTTTTCTTTTTATTGGGATGAACTCAGTATTGCCAAGTAAGGCTAAAAAAACTCTTCATTTAAAAATCGGATTTGTTTTTAACCATTTAGTCACTCTAGAATAATTTTGTGAATACCTTTTCTTCTGAGAGCTCAGAAGGTATTCTAAGTTCTAGAATTAGTGATAAGATTGAGAATTATAGATCATCCTTTTTCAGAGCTTGTGGGCTGCTTAATTCATAAACATTTCTTGTCCATCCTGACATCCCCAGAGCTAGCAAATCATTTGGTATCTTCTCACTCATTATGTGCCTCCATTGCTGAAATCCTTCATTACAGCATGGTCTTTGATTATCCGTTTCAGTTCTTTGGCTGCCTATCTTTCTTGAGAGTCTTGGGTAGAGTAGATTGCACTCAGCCCATACTTCGTATTCCAAGTAAGCTGATCGGTATCTGAATGCTTTTTTAAAAACCACATTGTGTTTTTCAGTGTTGTCTAAGACCATCCTTAGTCTTTTCTTAGATAGTTCTCTCAAAGTGTTTCTTTGCCATACTAGTCACACACCCAGTACAGGGCTCCACTGACAGAAATGTGGTCACCCAAGATTTCTAGGTTAGTAACTTCCAAGTTGGGGTAGGGGGGAGGAAAAGTGGGAGGAGACAATATGTTCTCCCAGAGGAACATTTGGAAATGTACAGGATACTTTTTGGTTGTCCCAGTGACTTAGGGTGACAATGTTCAAGATGGACCTACAAAACTAAAAATTGTCCTCTATCTTATAAAACAAAGGGAAATAGAAAAATATTCTCATAATACTCTAATTCTTCAGGGACATCTACTGCTTGAACCTCTACTCTTTGAACCAGAAGAGAACTTGACTCAAGTATCAAGTTACATCAATCCCAAATACCTCACATTTACAAATTTGTTGAGTTATTTCATTTAGGTGGAGAACTGGGTTATGGATAATTATCTCAAGTTTATGCTTTATTAATAAACCATAAAAATAAACCATTTGTGTTTTTGCTCTCCCCCTGCCTTCAGGTCATTTTGTACTTTTTTTTTTTTTTAATTTGGGATCTCCATCTATTTTAGTAAAAAAAAAACTTATCTCTCAGGTATGTAACTTCTACCTTGGTTAATACATTTCCAAATCAAATTTGAAAATTTTTTATTAAATATAATAATATAAAATATTTATTGGAGTGCCTGGGTGGCTCAGTCATTAAGTGTCTGCCTTCAGCTCAGGTCATGATCTCAAAGTCCTGGGATCAAGTCCCATATTGGGCTTCCTGCTTGGCGGGAAGCCTGTTTCTCCTTTTCCCACTCCCCCTGCTTGTGTTCCCTCTCTTGCTGTCTCTCTCTCTCTCTCTCTTTTAAATAAATAAATAAATAAATAAATAAATAAATAAATAAAACCTTTAAAATATATATATATATATAAAATATTTATTTTAATGTGCTTAGGTCTTTTTTAAATCAGTGTTTACTAAATAGAAAGTGATGGAAAGAGATGAATAAATAAATGGATGAATAAATAGATTGATGCTTTCTTTTTATTATTTATTAGATGTATTTTATTTTTTGAGAAATTGCTAACACCCATGTATCACAGATCTCTATGAAGAAGTGGAACACTTATATTATACCAGAAAGGAGCCCCTTATGCTCCTTTTCAGTAAAACACTCTTCTCTCAACACCTAAGCAATCACTGCTCTGATTTCTATTACTATAAATTCATTTTGCTTCTTCCAGGACTTCACATAAATGGAATTACATAGTATATATAGGTTTATGTCTGGTTTCATTCACTAATCATTTTCTCAATGCAATAATTCTGAGGTTCATACATGTTTATGCAAGTATTACTAACTCATTCCCTTCAAATATAGTCATATTCTATTTTATTATTAATGGGAAGTTTATATTTCTAGTTTTCCTTGTCCATGTCTTCCTCTGGTTCTTTGAGCATCTTTAGGGCAATTGTTTAAAGTATTTATCTGGTAGATTTGCCATTAAGTCTTTCTTTAAAGATTTTATTTATTTATTTATTTGACAGGGAGAGAGATCACAAGTAGGCAGAGAGGCAGGCAGAGAGAAAGGAGGACGCAGCTCCCCGCTGAGCAGGGAGCCCGATGTGGGCCTGGATCCCAGGACCCTGACATCATGACCTGAGCTGAAGGCAGAGGTTTTAACACACTGAGCCACCCAGGCGCCCTGCCATCAAGTCTTTCTTAAAGAAGGTTTCTGTTGTTTTATTTTCTCCTTTGAACACGACAAGGTTTCGTTTCTTTGTATGCCTTGTAATTTTTTGTTGGAAATGAAACATATGAATCTAATAATGTGGTTACTGTGAATATCAGAATCTCCCTCTTCCCAGTGTTTTCTGTTTTGTTGTAAGCTGTCTCTATGCAGAAGATCAATAAACTTGAAGGGCAAGCTTGAGATCTTTTTAGGTCCTTTCTAATTCTTCAACTTCTCTAGACCTGCACAGTGACTTTTTAAATTCCCCCTGTATATATGGCTGCTTTTCACCCCAAAAAAGTGGAAAAAAAGAAAAGTGAAGATGAAATAGAAGACACTGACCCTTTAAATGCTCTGGAAGTCATTTTGACCAGATGGGGAGGGATTCAAATAATGGGGATGGGTGAAAAACAATGGCTTCCCAATAATTGATGATCTGAGATGGCCCCCCAATATTTGAAATACAGAGTTCTAATTGCCTACCCCAACATCCAACACTTTTCAGGTTCTTCTTGAATCTGAGTCTCCTGGATTTAAATTCCTTAAAAACCCCAAATAAGCTTTTGGTTTTCTTTGCCTTCTCAGTTTTGAGTTTCACATGTTTACATTCTATTCAAAGAACTCTGTTTTACACATTGAGAAATTTTCATTTGCATTAAATCAGAGATGTGTGATTGGCATACATAAACTTTACTTTAGATTTGGCTCTTTTCTGGATAGATCACTAACTTGGTGAGTTAAAAATGAAAGCATCACTGATTTTGAAGAACTCTAGAATGCATGGTGGAATTTTTATTTTTCCTGGTTAGTTGATGTATAATGAAATCCCTCAGAAAAAAAGGTATATATGAAAAGATATATCTATCTGTCTATCTATCTATCTATCTATCTATCTATCTATCTATCTATCTATCTATATATATAGATATCTATAGATATCTGGTTCTTTGAGCAGAAGTCAGTCAGCCAATTTATTCAAATCGGCATATGGACGTTACATCGTCATGCCCTTTGTGCACCCGGCTTGAAAAAAAAAATCTACCAGGAATTTGAATTGAAAGGAATAGTCCTCATTTTACTTAAACTGCTGTTTAAGTAAATACTCTCACAGATATCTATAGATATCTAGATAGATAGATAGATAGATAGATAGATAGATAGATTTAAGATTTTATTTATTTATTTGAGAGAGAGGGACAGAGAGAGCAAGTTAGGAGAGGAGCAGAGGCAGAGGAAGGGAATCTCAAGCAGACTCCTTGTTGAGCATGGTTTTGACTCAGGTCACAATCTCAGAGTCCTGGGATGGAGTCCCATTGAGATTCTGCACTCATCAGGAAGTCTGCTTGAGGATCCTCTCCTTTCTTCCCTTTCCTTTTGCCCCTTCCCCTTCAAATAAACGAATAAATAAATAAATAAAAATCTTTAAAAACACACAAGAAATCTTACTCATGGAAGGTAGTATCTGCTGTAATTATTTCAGATATGATGGATTATCAAAGTTGAATAGTACCTGATTTCAAGCAAAATGTGCCAAGTGTAATATTATTTCACTATTGTACTAGTATTTCGTATCAGTTTATTTTACCTTTTTTTANTCCCTTTGCTAGAGATGTATGGAGGATATATGATAACACACACAAAACCAGGTGTTCCATAATATGATAAAATGGAGTCATTATGAAAACTGTGTCCAGAGAAGTATCATAAACACATCTCCATACAGATGAGCAGAAAAAATGAGACTACTGAACCAATAGTAATGCACTTCTCAAACTGATAGGTGCTCTGTGAGACAAAGCTTTTAGTCCTGAGGAAAAGGGGTTGGTGATCTGTTAAAATGTTTCAAACTGTAACAGCCTTTTTAAATATCAGACCTTACTAAAATGGAGACTACATATATATTCTGCTTGAAAAGAATATGTTGCTGTACATTACAGATCTTATTCTAACTCATGATCCATGACATTCTTAGTTCAAAAAAATTACATAGCTCAAAAGAAAAACCACTAGGGGATTTTAAGTTGGATATTTTAAATAAAATATACATGTTTTAGATAGGATATTGGATATTTTAGTATATAATAAAAGTTAAAAAAATTTAAAAAATTAAATAAGAGTGAGAAAATTCCATAATTACAAAATATTTCTAAATTTATAAATAAGCAATTTCCTCTACCTCAAAACTCGAAGTGATAGATACACATATGCAATATCCAGTTCCAGCTAAGATGAATGAGTCACTGGGATGAAACTTGTCTTCTAGTCTTAACTATAAACTGAATGAAAAGCAGTGGTTTTCAGACATTGATAACAAAAATACAGGACTATAATCTCTCAGCAAAGGGGGAAAAAAGAGCCAGAAGATTCCCCTAGTTCCTGCCTAGAAGTACTTTTGGACTAAGGTTCAGGAAGAGGAAACCCAATTAAAGCACTAGAGCTTGTTGAGTTAGGGAGCTAGAGGTTGATGTTTAAGGAGGAATAAATGGCTGGAATTTACAGGTAAGGTAGCAAAGACAGGAATCAAAGGTTGACACTTGAACAACATGGGGGTTAGGGAAACCAACTTCTGCATAGTTGAAAGTCCACATAAAATTTTTGACTCCCCAAAAACTTAACTACTAATGGCATACTGTTGATTGGTAAAGCTTTTCTAATAACATAAACAGTCAATTAACATATATGTATTATATGTATTATATTCTATATTCTTACAATAAAATAAGCTAGAGAGGAGAAAATGTTATGAAAACCACAAGAAAAATACATTTATAGTCCTGTATCGTATTTATTGAAAACAACCTGTGTGTAAGTGGACCCATGCAGTTCAAACCCAAGCAGTTCAAGAGTCAATTGTACACAAAGAAACAGCTGGAAAAATCTGCAAAGGAGTCCTCTTGATATATTTGCTAAATGATGAAGTACACATGCATAGAACAAAGAATAACAAGGGTGTTGGAAGCTGAAAAATGCAAGGAGCTTGCACAGAATTGGGCGTTAATTTCAGTTCTAGCTATTTAGAACGANGACTACTGAACCAATAGTAATGCACTTCTCAAACTGATAGGTGCTCTGTGAGACAAAGCTTTTAGTCCTGAGGAAAAGGGGTTGGTGATCTGTTAAAATGTTTCAAACTGTAACAGCCTTTTTAAATATCAGACCTTACTAAAATGGATACTACATATATATTCTGCTTGAAAAGAATATGTTGCTGTACATTACAGATCTTATTCTAACTCATGATCCATGACATTCTTAGTTCAAAAAAATTACATAGCTCAAAAGAAAAACCACTAGGGGATTTTAAGTTGGATATTTTAAATAAAATATACATGTTTTAGATAGGATATTGGATATTTTAGTATATAATAAAAGTTAAAAAAATTTAAAAAATTAAATAAGAGTGAGAAAATTCCATAATTACAAAATATTTCTAAATTTATAAATAAGCAATTTCCTCTACCTCAAAACTCGAAGTGATACACACACATATGCAATATCCAGTTCCAGCTAAGATGAATGAGTCACTGGGATGAAACTTGTCTTCTAGTCTTAACTATAAACTGAATGAAAAGCAGTGGTTTTCAGACATTGATAACAAAAATACAGGACTATAATCTCTCAGCAAAGGGGGAAAAAAGAGCCAGAAGATTCCCCTAGTTCCTGCCTAGAAGTACTTTTGGACTAAGGTTCAGGAAGAGGAAACCCAATTAAAGCACTAGAGCTTGTTGAGTTAGGGAGCTAGAGGTTGATGTTTAAGGAGGAATAAATGGCTGGAATTTACAGGTAAGGTAGCAAAGACAGGAATCAAAGGTTGACACTTGAACAACATGGGGGTTAGGGAAACCAACTTCTGCATAGTTGAAAGTCCACATAAAATTTTTGACTCCCCAAAAACTTAACTACTAATGGCATACTGTTGATTGGTAAAGCTTTTCTAATAACATAAACAGTCAATTAACATATATGTATTATATGTATTATATTCTATATTCTTACAATAAAATAAGCTAGAGAGGAGAAAATGTTATGAAAACCACAAGAAAAATACATTTATAGTCCTGTATCGTATTTATTGAAAACAACCTGTGTGTAAGTGGACCCATGCAGTTCAAACCCAAGCAGTTCAAGAGTCAATTGTACACAAAGAAACAGCTGGAAAAATCTGCAAAGGAGTCCTCTTGATATATTTGCTAAATGATGAAGTACACATGCATAGAACAAAGAATAACAAGGGTGTTGGAAGCTGAAAAATGCAAGGAGCTTGCACAGAATTGGGCGTTAATTTCAGTTCTAGCTATTTAGAACGATGGTCTTCTTGGAATACCTGTAATACTCCCTATAGATCTGGGTAGGGTCATAATTTAGTAGTTGAACTAAAGTGTACTTTGGTTAAAGGCTACTCTAGACCTGTCATAACAAAGCTTAAAAACAAGCTTTGTATTGTTAAAGTTCAAGCTTCAAAACACTTTAAAGGAGGATAGTAAAGGAGCATTCAACAATATTACATATGTGATGTTCTACATCTGATCAAAATTAAGAACCATGAGGAACTTCTAAAGATAAAAACTGTAATATTGAAATTAAAACCATTCTGGATGGAATTAATAATTACCACAGAAGAAAGAATCAATCAACTCAATGACAAAGCAATAGGAGCCACCAAAATGAAGCACACACACACAAAACACTAAGATAAAAAGAAAACAATAGAGATTCCATGACCAGTGGTGAAATAGTGACCCACCTAACAGATGTATAATTGTGGACCATGAAGGAAACAAAGACATATAGCAGGATAAGAGCAAAGATAACCACACTAAGGCCCATTTAAAGAGTTTTGAGAATCTTAAGGAGGCTTGGTCCAAGCCTGATGCCAAGCTTGATCTCATGACCCTGAGATCATGACCTGAACAGAAATCAAGAGTCAGACATTTAACCAAAAACCCAGGTGCCCCACACTAACGCCCATTTAAATCATATTGCTGAAATTAGTGATAAAGAGAAAAATCATAGAAGTAGAGGGAAAAAAAGGGAAACATATATGTAAAGAGAAGACAATTATAAAAATTCTCCCTCTCTCTTTGCCCCCTATCTGCTCTCTTTCTCTCTAAATAAATAAATAAATCTTAAAAAGTGAAACTATCTACATCAAAATTTACACTTGAATATTCATAGCAACTGTAGTCATAATCATCCCAAACTGAAAATAATTCAAAATTCCATTCAGTGGTAAATGGAAGAAAAAACTGTGATATACCCATAATTGAGATAACACCCTGTAATAAAAAGTAATGAATTACTACTATATACAAATGCATGGATTTATCTCTAAAAGAGTGTGATGCTCAAAAGAAGATGGACATGAAAGTGTTCATATTGAAATAGTCCATTTCTGTGAAAAGACAAACAAAGGAAAAACTAATTTGTAGTGACAGATATGACATCAAAGATTACCTTGGTCTGAAAATTGGCAGAAAAAGTGATAGAGAAACTTTTTGGAGGTGATAGAAATGATCTGTATCTTAATGTTGTTTACATAGGAATATGCATTTCTTAAAACTCATCAAAATTATAAATTTCATTTCAATAAATTCAAGTAAAAATCTATAGTCAGAAAAGTGAACATTATGAGGAAGTATGTTGGGGTCATGTAACACAAATAAATGTTTCTACTATAAAATCGGGGTACTGTAATCTGTTCACTCTGACATTACTGATAGAACGTGGTGACCTACAAACTGCTAATTAGCATTACTTTTATATATTTTATTCCCATTTTAAATACTAAGGCATTCTAATTTGATAAGTGTCCATTTAGTACTTTTGAGATGCTATAACAAAACACCGTAGCCTGGGATAGTGGCTTTTTAATACAACAGAAATTTATTTCTCACAGTCCTGGAACCGAGAAGTTAAAGATCAAGACAACAGCAGATTTGGTGTCTGGTGAGAGCCTACTTCCTGATTCATAGATGACCATCTTCTTCCCGTGTCTTCACATGGCAGAAGGGGGTGGGGGTTCTTCAAGTGGTCTTCTGTAAGGCCACTAAACTATTCATAAGGGCCCCACACTTAGGACTTAATCATCTCCCAAAGTAATGTCACATGGGGAATTGGTTTCAATACACAAATGGGAGAGTATAAATATTCAGTTTATAACAATACCTAAATATTGTCACTAATTATGTCAATATTTACTCATCCCCTTGTTCTAATTTTTGTTGTTGCTGTTGAACGGTTTGATCCATTTTTATTTAATTTTTCTTGGTCTGCCTCTTACCATCGCTTTCTTTTTTTTTTTTTTAAAGATTTTATTTATTTATTTCACAGAGGGAGAGAGATCACAAGGAGGCAGAGAGGCAGGCAGTGAGAGAGAGGGGGAAGCAGGCTCCCTGCGGAGCAGAGAGCCCGATGCTGGCCTCGATCCCAGGACCCTGAGATCATGACCTGAGCCGAAAGCAGAGGCTTTAACCCACTGAGCCACCCAGGCGCCCTTACATCTCTTTCTAAGCAGTAGCACGTGTTACCATTACATCAGTCCCTATTCTCTGTAGTCTCCTGGTTTGTCTGCTATAATCTGAGAACTACAATGCATGCTGGGCACGCAGGACTCTATTCAAACCCCTGTGCTAAGAGATTTGAACAAACGCTAGCATGCCTTCTAACAGGTTCAGGTGGAGTCATTAGGAGGATCCCACCCTCCTTTAAAATTTGTCTTGAGAAAGCTCAAGGCTGCCAAAAGAATTTGCTACTTGTTCCAGATAAGAACTCCCTGTCCTAAAGCACTTATTTTTAAAAAAATCTTACAATCGAAGTCCTTCCTCTGTTCTTTTGATAAATATATGTATCTCCTATAACCTAGGGGTATCTTTCTCAAGGACCTGGAAGCCACGCCTTTGAAACGTCTATCAGAAAGGATAAGGACTCTGTCTCCCAAACTTCATTGCAGAATAAAATTCTACCTTCAGTACTGCCAACTAGCAGACCCAGCTATCTGAGTGGTGTTTACACTGACCAAGCCTTCCTAATTTTTCACTTCCCTGACCATGCTAAACCTCCACTTGTCTCTTCCCTAATCCCTCATCATCTCTTAAAGCACTCGGCTATCTCTGCACAAATCTGAGTTGACCACAACTCTTTCCCCTACTTCCAGTATTTGTAGAAAAAGATCAGTTTCCATTACTTTAATTAATGTCCAGCTTTGTTTATCTTTGACCAACTAGAGTTAAAATGATGATGTAACACAGTTAAGTTAAACATACAAACAATTCTTCAAAGTGGACTAATGAGTGAATACTAAAATGAACACCATCATCAAAATTATTTCCATTTCTAACTTTAAATTATATTTATAATGAGTGGTTTACTCAAATTAGTGAAGAAAATGAAATCAAGTTTTATTAAAGTCAACAACCTTCAAAATCCACTTTATTGAAAATCCATTTAATAAATTGTTATTGAAAATTTTAAAAAATTGAGTTAATCTGTATAATATGGTTCTTTCTGATTGTAAGCATTTAAGAATATTTGTTGGTTTTAAATCATTTCTTATTTGAAAGAATCCAGTAAAGGCAAACATGACTTCACTAGAGAAGAGAAAAAGAATAAATAAAACATTCCTAACAATCACAAATAGCAGTGCATTGTGTATTATTTCAAAGGCACTTTTTTAAGAATCATATTACTATTCTTAGAAATTGTATCATGTACAGGAACTATTTGTTTTATAATTTTTAGGAAATGGCAATTAAAATAGGAATTAAAAGATGACAATTGTTTTTACAAATTTTAGTAAACACAAAATTCTTTAGGAATTTTTAGGACTATTAAAAATTATCCCAAGGTTTCAAAGCAATCAGAGATAGCTAAAGTCTCCCTTTTTGCTATTTTTGCATTTCACTCTAAATCTTAACCTTCTCCTAAGTTTATTATGATCTTTTAAATATTTTCTATATTTGCATATGTTTCATTTTAAAGTGAGCTTATGCAGGTTAGTTTATTGATTTAGAATCTTTGGAGTAAATAACAATTTAGATTTACTTTTTTTAACATCAAGTGACAATGCCTTTCATATTCATGACTGAAGATAGATAGATCGATGATAGATAGATAGAGAACAGATAGATAGAAAGATGATGGATAGATGATAAACAGATGGATATTGTGTATGAAAGGCAATCAATTATTATCAGAGAAAAATAACCTGAGTGTAGTGATTAAAATAAAACATTTCTGCAAGATAGAAATTATAATTGCTTTACTGAACTTAAGCTGCACTTTATACTTTGAATAAATTAGGCCATTATTATTCTATGTTCAAATTCCTAAGGGTACCTTGCCTTTGGTTTGTATCTATTTAATTCAGATCAGTTAGTGAACACCTTTGGTTAATGTCATGATATTTCCATTATAAAATTCAAACTTTCCTGAAAGAAGTTTGTCAAGTTGCTACCCTTCAGTGAAGGTGCATTCCATTAAAGACTCTGCTTTTGGAGATTCTTGAGAACATGTTTTAAGAGCAGAGAGTATTAAGAAACACTGTACAAAGGTGCAATTGATTCATTGAATCTCTTTCTTGCTAACTTGTGCTATTTTTGTA
The DNA here is from genome assembly GCA_002007465.1 of Ailurus styani. NCBI lineage: Eukaryota > Metazoa > Chordata > Mammalia > Carnivora > Ailuridae > Ailurus > Ailurus styani. Next base: position 277,581 of record LNAC01000631.1, read on the forward strand.
CATTTATCTTTTCTAATAAAGTCTTCCATAATTTTTTTCTTCATTTCAATTGTCCTGTTCTAATCCATTTTCTTGCACTCTCCTATCCAATATATTTACCTGTCACACTTTTATTATTTTCCAATGTGAATCCTGCAAAGAAGAACTGTTTCAGTTGGGTAGAGCTCACAGCATTCATTATAGCCAATCAATTGTGCAAGTGGTGGTAATGAATAATCAGAATATGGGAAAAATTATCAAAATAGAAAAGAGTAATAAATATAAATGAGACAGGACTAATCATTCCTTGAATATTGCCAAGATAATATTACTTTTGATTTCATATGAAATGAAAATTACAAAACATTTATCAATTTGTTTTATCCTGAATGCAAATCTCAGATCTTATACAATGTTCTTGGGGATACAGAAAATAGAAAATACTAGGTGAAGATGGTCCATATAAAGTTAAAGTCATAAATTTAGAGTGTAGTGATAAGGATTTTTGGCCTCAAACATTTCAGAAATCACATTTAGAAGCTTGCAAATACTGCTGTGTTTGAAAGTTTATTTTTTCTTAGTTTACTAGACTCATGAGCAAGAATCCCACTGAGAACAGAAGTATTCATTAGTTCATTTTGTTGACCTTGAGATGTCAGCATCATGTGTATAGCTAGCAATATTGTAGGTAAATAAAAGTAAAAAGCAGACAGAGAAAGTAAGGAAAATGCATAACTAGGAAGAAAGGCTAAGAAAAAAGTTCTAGAAAGAGGCTTGAAGTAAAAGATTAGATTATAGTTTGCAGCATCAAGGGCACATAGGAATGGCATACAATGATCATGATTTATGGAAGTGTTTTGGAAGGTGGAAAATCAATATATATTCTAAAAGTTCTGTTTTGCCCAGATGAATCTGAACGGCTCTCTTTCTTTTCATATCCCACTGGCTTAATTGTGATAGTGATTTAAAAAATATATATACTCACATACATCAACACTTACACATACATATCTTCATGCTTTATTCTAATTAAAATAATATGCATGTATTTAGCTTCATGGATTGAATATAAAAATAACCTTCAGAATACTCACATTAAGAGTTTTGAAATTTGAATGCCTCAATTGAGTGGCTCTGGAAATTTTGAGAATTAAAATTGACAAATCACTAGTCTATGTTTAAAATGCTCTGGAATGTTAGGCAAAATATAACTTCAATTCTAACTTCCTATATTTAAGTGAGCCCTAATTTTTTTTTGTAGGACTTAGCAAAAATTATTAGTGAGAGAGTAAAGTGTTCATGAATTACCTGTCAGCCCCAAATACATAGGCAAGGGTGCCTGGATTTGGGGATGCAATCTATACTCATTTTGATAAAGTCAAACTAAGACAGAGAGATAGGTGGTAAACTAACTGAACCTAATGCACTTCTATTACCAGCCATGTTCATTTGGGGATGTGGAGAGTACATTAAATTCTCTTTTTAATGTCTTATTTTAAATCCTCAATTCCATTGCAAGAAATAAGGTTGTTTTCCACCTTGAAAATTTGTATAGGATATAAAACAGTTATTGAAAGAGTAAAATATATTTAGAAATATGTCTTACTTAAACAAAGAAAATGTTGAGAACACCCTCAGAGTAAAATACAAATAGAGGATAGATAGAAAGAGACAAATAGATATATAGATGAATTAGTAAGAAACTCGTATGATACTTTGAGTTTGGGCTTTAAACAATAGTGCCCATGGTAATCCATTGAATGTTATAGTCATGCTCCTCATTGAGTTGTTGACAATATTGTTTTATCTAAACAAAATGTATTTATATTTTATATAGTATATATGTGTTTCCTAAATTAAATATATATGGCAAAAAAATGAAGCAGAAGAAGGTTATGTGACTCTGTGTTTGTTGTTACAGGACTGTGAGGCCTAAAAGGATTCTTTCTGGGGGCACATGGGTGGCTCAGTGGGTTAAAGCCTCTGCCTTCGGCTCAGGTCATGATCTCAGGGTCCTGGGATCGAGCCCCGCATTGGGCTCCCTGCTTGGCAGGGAGCCTGCTTCCTCCTCTCTCTCTGCCTGCCTCTCTGCCTACTTGTAATCTCTCTGTCAAATCAATAAATAAAAAATCTTAAAAAAAGGATTCTTTCTGTAAAATTAAAGTTTGCTTAGAAATTATGGATTATTTTTTAAAATGTTCCTTCCAAGGCCTTTTTATTATTAAACCAAGCATATCTTATACATTATTAAGGACCTAAAATTGTTACATACTGCTCAGCCATCACAGTATGAGTTTAAAATCAAGTCTAAGAAGCTTGTTGGCATGATAAACTAATTATTATTTTTACTCCCAGATCCTATATATTTGTATGCTAAGTTGAACTTTTCATATTTCCAAAACCTATATAAATAAGAAATTTCCTTAAAATAGCCAGTGCTTTCATATTTTCCTAGAAATACAAAAAAATACCTATTTTGATAACTTTTATTATGAATACCTATTCATTTTATAATACAAAATGCATGTGAAAATAATTATTGAGCAAGAAAATTTATAATATAAATATCTGTCAATAATCATTTTATAATTCAGAAACTGATATTTTATTATTTTCACTTAAATATAAACTGAAACAATTACCATGTTTAGTTAATCCCCTTGTTACAAATATAATCTTTTATGGTCTGTATTGGTTATTACAAATATGATAGATGAATACTATAAATAGGTGCATGTTGATATAGATATATAAATAGTAATGGAGAAATAACAAATTATTATTATTAAATAAATAATAAGTGTTTATTCAAATATAAAAAAAGACTTAGAATTTAAATAAATCTAAATGGCTGTTATGAAATATATCTGCTTGCATAATACAAAACAGTAAATGAGGAAAAAAGTCTTATTGGACTATTTCCTTGTCTCCCAGACTGTATGAAATCCTTAACTAAAGAATAGAAAAAATACTGATTTTTGAGGTAATAATAGAAGCAAAGAAATGATAGAGTGAACCATTTTATGAAATTTGCAAGACAAAATCTGAGTGTATCCCTTGGCAGGGTGTAGCTGCCATATATCATTATTTTATGCTCCTTAAAAATTTTAAATAGCTTAATTACCTTTCCCTCAGTAACTTTCACTTTCACTAGAAATGTTTTAAGTTCTCTTCTTTTGTGCATTTCAAGAGAAACATGCATCCACATCTAAACACTTAAATAAGTCATATCACTTGCAATTGATCATTCACAAGTCTCTACCTTCTAAAAAAAAATGTTAACTCAAATTTATATACTAAGCTCTCCATACATTTCCAAGTATCAGTTATCTCTTTAACAAAGATAAGTTCTTAAAATACTAGCAATTATGAAATTTATTTGGGTAGATGACAATTTGGGTTGTCCACTCTCAGGCAACTTTCCTAAATGGAAATAGAAATATAAAACTAAATAAATAAAAATTTAAAAAGAAGGTCATTTTGTTACCAGTGGTAGATATTGCTTTGTGTGAATGGAAGTCTGGGTCCTTGGATTCCCTACCTTGGAGATTTACATGGGGATCCATTGTAGAATAAAGACAGCCAGAAGGAAAGTAGCAAGCACAGAGTAGTTTATTAAAGCAAAAGTACACTCTCAAGGTGAGAGAGCAGGCAGGATCCCTGAGGTAGAACCAGCCCAGGGCTGTTTGGGGATTGGATATTTGTTTCTTCTCTGGGTGGGGAGGAACTGATATGGGCATACAGTGAGGTGGTATCTAATGGAGACTCATTCCGGTCCCTTGGGGAACGCCTAATCTCTCAGATTGGGAGCGGGAGTTTTTGACCCTACAAGGTCAAAAGTACCCTACAAGGCACAAGAACCATCATGGCAGCCTTTCTCCATGGTTGGGGGTGGTGGTGGTGGTTCCTGCAATGCAAATACCTTACAGTGAAGCTAGGAGATGCCTTGGGGCAGAGGTGAAAGAGGAGAGCATACTCTGTCAGCCTCAAGGTCTTGGAAGCCAGAAGGTCAGGATGTAGTGCTCCCCTCCCCCCAAATCCAGGGTTTTAATATGTAGCTTATTTGTCATAGTCCTTGCCTCCAGATCATGTCTCTGTCATTCCCCTTCAAAGACTTGGAACTCTGCCTCCCAGCATTCCTTCTCCTCAGGTCTAGCTTCTACTTAACAATTAGAAAAGAGAAAATAGAAGGTTGAGCTTGAAATATTTCTATGTGCATTATTTAAAATCCACATTCTAAAAAAATTAAATGAATGAATGAATGAATGAATGAATGAATAATTCATATTCCACTCCAGAATCCATCATGGCTATATTATTCTTCATATGGAATGCATTGTCGGTACAGGTTCTAAAACCTTGCAAATCAGTAAACACCAGTTTTTCTTCTTTGTGAATAATACCTCATCTAAGTAGAAAATTCACTGGTGGCAGACTTTTTTTTCCCCCCTATTTTATTCCATTGTCTTCTGATGTGTGTTATTGCAGGAGAGATATCACAGCAAACTAATTCTTTTATTGTTTGTTTGTTTGTGGTATTAACTTCTGTTTTACCTGTCTGGGAGCTTTTCTGGGCTTTCCCTTCCATTTTAGAGTTCAACATTTTTACCAGTATTTCTGCTCAACCCTGCTGAAATGAAACTAAATTAGCCTTTTTATTCTTCTGACTCAAAATCTCTAAGTTCAATAAAATTGCTTGTAATATTTTTGTGAAATCCCCTATTTTCCACTAGGTCTTTCTATACTTCTGAATGTCACTTGCATTTTAGGTTTCTGCAGTGTTCTTCAATTTTCCTATCCTTTCTTTCTTTTATTATTCCCATTTCTTTGTATTTTGTAGTATTCATTCCGTTTGATCTTTCAGGATACTTATGTGGGTCATAATAGTAACACCTACTGGAACAACTACATATGGATACCTTACATTTTAAAGGTAAGTTTCTATTCCACGAATATTTGCTCTAATGTAGAACATGAAGTGCTCAACTTCCCCCATTTTCTATTCCTCCTGCTCTCTTTGTTTTTACACTTAAGTATGCTATTTATTCCTTTTCCTTTTTTTTTTCAGTTAAGTGTATGTTGCTTTTTTTTTTTCAAGGTTTTATTTAAATTACAGTTAGTTAACATATAGTGTAATATTAGTTTCAGGAGAATTTAGCAACTCATCACTCACATACAACACCCAGTGCTCATCACAACGAGTACCCTCCTTAATCCCTATCATCCATTTGACACAACCCCCACCTACCTCCTCTGTAGCAACCCTGTTTGTTCTTTATAGTTAAGAGTCTGTTTTATGGGGGCACCTGAGTGGCTCAGTGGGTTAAAACCTCTGCCTTCGGCTCAGGTCATGATCTCAGGGTCCTGGGATGGTGCCCCACACCAGGCTCTCTGCTCAGCAGGGGGCCTACTTCCTCCTCTCTCTCTGCCTGCCTCTCTTCCTACTTGTAATCTCGTTCTCTCTGTCAAATGAATAAATTTTAAAAAAAAGAGTCTGTTTTATGGTTTGCCTCTCTCTCTCCCTCCCCCATGTTCATTTGTTTTGTTTCTTAAATTCCACATATAGCGAAATTATATGGCATTTGTCTTTCTCTGACTTATTTCATTTTGGGTCATACTCTCTAGCTCTACCAATGTCATTGCAAATGGCAAGATTTATTATTTCTTATAGCTGAGTAATACTCCATTTTATACACACATATACCACTTCGTTATCTATTCATCAATTTGTGGACATTTGAGCTCTTTTCATAATTTGGCTATTGTTCATAATGCTGTTAAAAACATTGGTGTGTGTGTGTGTGCCCCTTCAAATCAGTATTTTTGTAGCCTTTCTTCCTCTTTTTTTAAATCTTTCTCCTCCTTTTCTTCTTTCTCTTTCCTCCTTCTGTTACTCAGTTTGTTACCTTTCTCTTATTCTACTAGCAATGACTTTTTTACCCTTTTGATTCATTTCCTCTATGTGCCTCCTAGGTCATCTTAGTTTTAAAGCTGTTTTCTTTGTGGGTACTCAAACACGGTTTATGCTTGCTGGCAGATCCAGCTTCTGGTCTTCAGAAGTGGTAGTCTCTGTTCCAAGCAGGCAATGAGCCAGGGTGTGTTCTTTAGCACCAGGAGGAATTCTATCTGATCTCCAGTTGTTCAACTGCCAGAACTAGAGTTCTATTCCATTTCTATCTACTGGGCCCCCAGAAAACCAAATGCCAAAGTTGCACTCACCAGGTGTTTTCTGCCAGCGAACAAGTACTACTGATGGAATTCAGAAGAGATGGCAGGAACGTGTATTCAAAATAAAGAAAGTAGTTTTTTGACAGTATACTTTTAGAACTGTTCTGTACCTTGTTATACATAGCACTTTAATCTCATTGATAACATTAATTATAGGAATATTTATTAAGCTCCTAATATGTACCAGTTCTACAGAATACATTGGACTTAAGGCTTTGACAGTTAGAAACAAGAGGCAAATGGAAATTGTGCTTTACACATACTTATTCCTTCACACAAAGTATTAAAAAGACATGTATTAAAAGTCAGTGATTCAATGATGCTGCTATGGAGGTTAAACTCTTTTTTTCCTGTGTGAAGAGGTAAAAAATACAATAATCATCAGTACAATGTTGTATCTGTCTTGATTTCTGTTAAGATGCCAGCACTTTTACTCTTCATTGCTTTTGTACCATTAGTGAAAATGTCAACAGAGTGGAAAAGGCAAAACAAGTATTGGTATAATTAAGAAAATAGTTTTGACTTGTGTGAACCCCCTAAAATGTCTTCCCTAAAAGAAGGAATTTCAAGTATCTGTGAACCTATGTTAGGAATCAATGTCCTCAAAAATCTTAGGTAACACTGATTTTGGCACCAAATTAGGGTGGGAGATAGTTTGTGGAAAGAAAGGAAAACCAAACCAGACAAAAAGCAACCAAATCAAACCAAACAATATAAAACAAAAAAAGGAAGTTGAAAGCTTCTGACACATTTCTCTGACTTTCAATTTTGTTCTTGTTTGGCAGTGGTCATTTAATTAATGCTGGATAATTTGTAATATATTGCAAATATGAATATTTATCACAAACATGTTCTACTGATTTTCTACACTTTAGTAGATTCCTTTCTAAGATGTATAATTCCTAGGCTTCAAATTTTATTTAAATATATACTTTTCTTTGACACTATTAGTCTCCTTAAGGAAAACTACTTTCACAAATTATTTATGCTGTAAGAAGAACAATAGAGTTAATTCATTGAGATCCTTACTTTTTAAACCCTAAAAAACATAGTATGCACCATGTTTATTCTAAATTTATTTTTCTCATGGGGTACCTGGGTGGCTCAGTCAGTAAGTCTCCAACTCTTGATTTCCGGTCAGGTCATGATCTCAGTGCCATGAGATCAAGCCCTGCATTGGGCTCTCTGCTCAGTAGGGAGTCTGCTTCTCCTTCTCCCTCTGCCTTTTCCCCACTGCTTGTGCTCACTCTCTCTCAAATAAAATCTTAAAAAAAAAAAAAATTGAAACCCAACTTCATACTGACTGTAACTATCTCATTTAAATATAGACATAGATATATTAGATAGATTTAAAGTAATGGAATGGAGAAATATATTCCATACAAACACTAACATCCAGGAAGTCATTTAAAGGGAAATTAAATAATAATATAGGGTCAATTCTGCAGGAAGTTATAACAATCTTAAATGTGTATTTACCCAACATGAGAGTTTTAAAATATAATAGGATAAAATAAACACATTTAAAAAACAAAAATAGAAAGATCTAAAACCGTATTTGGAAACATCAGTACTCTTCTCATAAATTGATAAAATAAGTAGGTAGAATATCAGACAACTTGGTCAAATTGATATATATGAAGTACCTCATGTAACAGCAGAACATACTCTTCTTAAATCTGCAAGAAACAATAACCATGATAGATCATATTTTATATCATGAAATAGCCTTTGAGAAATTTGAAAGAATAGCAATTATACAACGTATGCTCTTGAATCCTAAACGAGTTATCCTGGACATTAAAAACAAAGATATTTGGAAAACACTAACTCAAAAAGATATATGTACCCTCATGCTCATTGCAGTATTATTTACAATAGCCAAGATATGGAAATGACCTAGGTGTCCATATGGATGAATAGATAAAGAAACTGTAATACATGTGTATGTTATTCGCCATGAAAAATCAAATCTTGCCATTTAGAAAAACATGGATGGACCTCAGAGCATTATGCTAAGAGATAAGAAATCAGATAGGAAAATATAAATACTATATGATCTCACTTTTGTGCAGAATTTGTAAACAAAAGAAACAAACACACAAAAACAAATAAATGAAAAGCTTATGATACAGAAAACAGATTGGTGGTTACCAGACACAAGGGGTGGGAGAAATGAGTAAAATAGAAAAAAAAAAAAGATATTTGGGAGGTTTTCAGATAATTGAGGAAAAAAATTCACACCAACATAACCCATGTGTTAAGGACAAAGTGTAAGAGAAATTCAAAATATTTTCAAATGAATGAAGATGAAAATAAAATATGTCAAAATGTGTAGATATAGTTACAGCAGTGTTTAGAGGGAAATTTATGTCATTAAAGACTCGCATTAGAAAAGCAAGGTCTAAAATCAAGTAATCTAAAAGTTCACCATAAGAAACTAGGGGAAGGAGAGCATATTAAATATGAAGCAAGTTGAATAAGGAAATAATAATAAAGAAATAGGATAGGAATCAATAAAATTGGGAAAAACAACAATAAGACAAAAGACAGGTCTTTGAAAATATGAATATGATTGATAAACTTCTAGTAATGCTGACCAAAAAAGAAATATAAAAGCACAGAATAAAAAAAATCAAAATGAAAAGTGAAAGAAATGACATTACTGATCATATGTTATTTATACAAAAAAATCTTATATCAATAAATTTGACAACTTATATAAAATGGACGATTTCTTGAAAACCTCAAACTACCAAAACCCAATCAAGAGGAAATAGATAATTTAATAGTTCTACACTTATTAAACAAATTGATTTTTTTGGTTAAAATCCTTCTAAAAGAGAAAACTCCAAGGCCAGAAAGTTTCACTTTTAATTTTAATAAGCTTTTAAAGAACAAAAAATAATACTAATACTTCATATTCTGTTGCAGAAAATAAAGAGGGAATGCTTCCTACATATTTCTATGAGGCTAGAATAATATTAATACCAAGCAGGCACAGATAAACTATAGACTAATATCCTTCGTTAATACACACACGTGTTTGAGCCTGCAAATGCAGTCTCAACGGGATCAAATGAAGAACTGTGGTAAGTGAAACTAACTGCATGATTAGCAAAATGATAGATGATGATGGATGGCTGGGTGGATAAATTGGTAGGTAGGTAGATTAGATAATAGATGATAGATGAAAGATAGATGATAGATAGATAGATTAGAAAGATAGATAGATAGATAGATAGATAGATACATACATACATACATACTTACATACATACATACATACATACATACATAGACAGAATTTAAGCTCACTGAGAGAGGTGGGGAAAAAGACCTGACCCAAATACTTTGGAAAACAGTGCTTATTTTTTTTTCTTTTTTGAAACTCTAATGTTAAAGACAAAAGAAATGTATGAAAACCCTGTACTCTAGTTAGTGAATTTCTTTTGCACAGGGATACGGATTAACACAATAGCCCCCTTATCCAGGATTTTGCTTCCCAGTTTTAGTTACCCATGGTCAAGTGTGTTCTGGAAGCAGATAATCCTCTTTCTGAGTGTCATCAGAAAGTCAACAGTAGCCTAATGCAACATCACGATGCCTATGCCATTCACCTCACTTCCTCTCCTCATACAGGCATTTTATCATCTCAAATCATCACAAGAAGAAGGTTGAACAGAACGCAGTAAGATATTTTGAGAGAGAGAGACCACATTTACATAACTTTTATTATGGTACATTGTTAAAATTGTTCTATTTTATTACAAGAGATTATTGTTAATCTTTTACTGTGCCTAATCTATAAATTTTATCATAGCTATGTATGCATAGGAAAAAAAATCGTATATATAGGGTTTGGTTCTATCTGCAGTTTCAGGCATCCACTGGGGGTCTTGGAACATATCCCCATAGATAATGGGGGACTCCTGTAACTCTGAAACTACTTTTAATTTATGTAGTCTCTAAACTTGGCTTCAGAGTCAAATGAAATGATTTTCCACCTAATTCACAGCTTTAATAAAATATAAATCAATAATCGCATTTGGCATGTTAATTTTAAGATATTTATTAAAAATTGAATTTTGTTTATTGGAGAGAAGGAAGGCACCACATGATTTAGATATAATATAGCTAGGCTTCTTCAACTACTATTCAAAGAAATTCCAGGCATTGATATGGAGTGTTGTCAAACCTTCTGCATGACAGCAATTTTAGAAGCTGCTGACAAGTCAATGGGTAATGAGCTTTTCCTAGCATCATCTCATACTAACGTCATTGGGTTAGCTATAGAAAGACAAACATTTATGTATTTGTGTATTTGACTTAAAATTGACTCTCACTTCTGAGAAATATAGCCTATTATTAAAACCAAATTGACAAACAAGAAAATAGTATTTAAAATACTATTATTTTCAATTGCTCAAAACTAAAACTATTCAGAGTATGACCCAAGATGAATAGCAAACAGTGTGAGTAATAGAACCAAATTACACACGTATAAAATGAAAGAGATGAGTTTTTTTTTCCTTTATAATGATATCACTAATAGTATTTACTATAAGCCTATGACCATCATTCTTAAAACACACTTCTAATTTAAGAATATTCAGTACACAGACTTTATGGTGCCATCAAAATCTTTGTTTTATAAGCCTGTTTCCTCATCCTCAACCCAAATTGCTTTGACAAGGTTAAAGGAAAGATCAATAATTTTAGGAAGAGATAATGGATATTTAACTGAGAATATTTTTCCATATTAAATGCCAAAAGTGTGGTTCACCACAATAATGATGTGTATATATATATACGAATATATATGTATATATAGAGTACAGTTTAACTGGAGGAAAGCTAAACAACCACTAAATTGTGGAAAAATACACTTTCCCCCTAAATCATAAAGAAAATAGCTCAAAATAATATCTAAAAGAAAACCACATATAAAATGAATTACCTAATAAAAGCTAAAACTAAAAAAGGTTAAATAAAATCATAATAAATGATTACCTTCTTTGGAGCTTTGGATAATCTCATCAGCCTGCCTTTTATCTGTACATCTAAATACAGCCTTTATTAACATATATGACCATTTCTAGAACCTGATTTCATCTCAGCTTCTCATTTAGTGATCACAATGTATTATGTATGTATGTGTGCTTGGTTACAAGTAATAATTTGGCAAAGGGAAATTGCTAATACTTCAATGATGAATAAATGTCACTTTCACTAAGAAATACACAACTAATGAAGAAAATGCATTATTGGTTCTTATATTCAGAAATTAAGCAGAGGATTGGAAAGCTTGCCATAAATACATGGTGTTGTAGAACACATTTTTATTATTATCTAACATAAAATTATATTTTACTATCTTTCATATTGTTAAATGTGCAATAAAGAGAAAGTCAATATTCCTTTTACCACTTGGTCTACTTTTATGTTAGTTTTAATTTTATTGAGATATCCATCGGCAGCATTTTTAACACTCTAATAACTCACTTCTGTATATAAGAAAAGGATATGGAGAGAGAGAAAGCTAAGAAATATTTGCATGTTGGCTTGTTTCAAAGTCATCACCTCCAAATCTAAAACACAGAAAAAATAGCTATCCAGACATTGCGCTTCTGGGTTGTTCAAATAAATCAGGGTTTTCAAATAAGTCAGGTTGAGGCAAGGGGAGGTTGAGATGTAATAGTACACTGAGATAGGGATTTCACAGGCATGCAGAGATACCCTTTTTTTACTGTTTCTGACTTAGAATTATCTATTTACTTTAAAAAGAATATTGCCAGATACATGGAAAAATTCATATACTTTAAATTTAGAGTGGGGGTGGACTGCCTTGATTTCCAATCTTTCAAGTTCATGCATGAGGATAAATAAGAAAAAGTGTAAAAAGTACAGACTCATGTCAGATATCTGTGCACTAAGTTCTTTGAAACAAACACATCCAAACAACTGGAACTTCTAATGAATTTGCAATGATAAATCATTTCGTATACGGAGATATAGTTGTTTCAGTTTTCCATTGTCAATGAAGACATATGTGTGTGTGTGTGTGTGTGTGTGTGTGTGTGTGTCTGCATGACACATATATATATAAGATATATATAAGACATATATAATATATTATATATATATATATATATAACAACAGAGTTAATTTTTATTTGACTGCTTTATTATGAATGTGTAGACTTAATAGATAAAGAAATTCCATTTGCCTGTGAGTTGCACAGAGCAGAAAAAGAGTAAGGGATCAAAGCTTCTCTTCCTGTTGCTCCATTTTTAGTGCATTTCCTGAACTTTTGCTGGCTGCTGTAGCTAGCTATCAAAAAATATATCATGACTGAAACATGGCCCAAGTACATGTGCCATTTATTACAAATCCAATAGAGGTTTTCTTGGGTGGTTCTCACTCAAGTGGTGACAGAGAGACACAGGATCCTCCATCTAATGGTGCTGTCACTTTCAGCTTTGGACATAGAAGGACATGTGCCTCCCTTCAGCTGACATTTCTTCCATTGGACCTATGTCTGAATTTTAGTAAGAGAGGAGGAGAATAGGAAGGAAGATGAAAGGCATATGACAGATGAGAGTCTTCCTTTATAAAATCCATGGCAGATTCTCCTAAGTAACCGTCCCCTAAATCCTTTGGTCAAGTATGTGCAGTTTTCTTGTTTGTTTGTTTCTTTGTTTTTGACATAATTGTAAATAGTTGTAAAGGAGGTTGACAAATATATTTTTGCACACTGTCAACCTAAATAAAGCTAGAGTTTATGTAATAATAAGGAAATGGGAAAATTGGATGTTTAGTAGGTAACTGACAGCTATGTTTATAGCCACATGAACACAGATAATTGTTCCACGGACAGATGAGATTGATGCATGCTACACATTGTAAAGTTAGACACGTTCCTCTCTGTTACTACTGATGTAGTCAGTACTTTCTCGCACCTCAGACCAATGGTGATACTCTATATTCATGGGCAGTCAGTAATTCTGATTTCCTAACCTATAGTTTAATTATTATTAGCGCAACCTCTATCCACTTATAATGACAGAGAAAAGACTACTGATCTTTAAATAGGAAAATAAAGACATTTATGTCCTAGAAAGCTATTTTGAATACCATAGCATTCTCCACTGATATACATAAAACTAAATTATTGGCTAGTTTTAACTCTCCATCCACCTTCATAATGAACTTTGAGTAGGAATAATCACTTCAAAATAGTAATGGCTTACCAAAAGGATTTCATAAAACTCATAGACCCTCACTGTTGCCAAATTAGCCCTTATAGGAGGCATAAACCCAGGAAGCAACAACTTGTCCTTATGAATTTTCTAAGTCCTTCTGCACTTCTCATTTTCCCTTCCTGAACATCATTACCTCTGGCCACATCTATATGGAGGTACCTACTTATCTCACATTGGCCATAATTAGAGTGTCCACAGGCTCTGATGTGCCAGACAGATAGAGTTTTCACTTTTCCCAGCATTATATCCAGACAGTGAACAATTCTACTCTCACTTTTAAAATATCTGTTTGGATAGTAGTTGTAGTGGCCACCTAGCTAAAAACATCATGGTCAGAGTTACATGATCACCCAAGTTCCTTATGGAGGAGGGTACACAGTTCGTGGATTGTTTGCCCCTGGATTCCCACTACAGTATCAGGTAGTAAAAGTATCTAGGAGATGTAATCACAAAATAACCCTCAAAACTCTTAATACTAATAACAAAAGTAACATTAATTACAAACAAAGACTAAACATATTTATAATAGCTCTTTTCAAAATCCAGATTTTGACTCATGCTTTGGGTGGGAAATAAGATTCTCTGTCTCTAGCAAATGTCCAACTGATGTAGATGAGTAGATGAGCTGATCACACATTAGCCTGGTCTATTTCAAGATAATTAATTTGAGCTTGGAAAATGCAATTGGTTCCATTTATCAAAAGTAAATAGCAATACTAGTACTCTTTGAATTCAGATGCTTTGTTTTGGTACATAAAAGATTAGAAATAAATTGAACTGTGCGAGTTTTTTTTAATTTAAATTCAAATTAGTTAACATATAGTGTATTATTAGACTCAGAGTAGAGTTTAGTGATTCATCAGTTGCATATAGCATCCAGTGCTCATTGCATCAAGTGCCCTCCTTAATGCCCATCACTTAATTATTCCATCCCCCCACCCTCCTCCCCTGCAGCAACACCGTTTATTTCCTATAGCTAAAAGTCTCTAATGGTTTGCCTCTCTCTTTTTATCTTATTTTATTTTTCTTTCCCTTCCCCTATGTTCATCTGTTTTGTTTCTTGATTTCCACATATGACTGAAATTATATGGTATTTGTCTTTCTCTGACTGACATATTTCACCTAACATAATACACTAGTTCCATCCACATCATTGCAAATGGCAAGATTCCATTCTTTTTGAAGGCTGAGTAATAGTCTATCATATATATATATATATATATATCTTCATATATAAATATATCTTCATATATATATATCATACACACACACACCTTTATCTATAGGTAGATAAGTATACTTATAGGTATACCTATATCTATAGGTATACCTATATCTATCTATCTATCTATCTATCTATCTATCTATCTATCTATCTATATCTATATAGATCTATTGATGTATATATGTCTACCTATATATCTACCATCTATACCAAAAGATGGAAAAAGCCCACATGTCCAGTGATGGATGAATGGAAATAGAAGGTGTGGTATATATATACACACATGCATACCACACCTTCTATTTTCATTCATCCATCACTGGACATGTGGGCTTTTTCCATCTTTTGGCAATCCTGGACATTACTGCTATAATCATTAGGGTGCATGTGCACCTTTGAATCACTATTTTTTGTATCCTTTGGATAAATACCTAATAGTGTAATTGCTGACTCATAGGGTACCTCTATTTTTAACTTTTTGAGGAACCTCCATACTGCTTTCTAGAGTGCCTGCACATTTTGCATTCCCACCAATAGTGCAAGAAGGTTCCCCTTTCTTTTTTTTTTTTTTTTTAAGATTTTATTTATTTATTTCA
>LNAC01000631.1:292990-361392 GCA_002007465.1 Ailurus styani
GCTGAGATCATGACCTGAGCCGAAAGCAGAGGCTTTAACCCACTGAGCCACCCAGGCGCCCAAGAAGGTTCCCCTTTCTCCGCATCCTCGCCAATATCTCTTTTTTTCCTGAATTGCAAATTTTAGCCATTCTGACAGGTGTGACCTGTTATCTCACTGTGCTTTTGATTTGTATTTCCCTGATGATGAGTGATATTGAGTATTTTTTTTTTCATGTTTCTATAAACCACTTGTATGTCTTCTTTGAAGATATGCCTGTTCATGTCTTCTGCCCATCTGCTGACTGGTTTTTTATTGTTGTTGTTTGGTTGTAGAGCTTGAGAATTTCTTTATGGATTTTGGGTAATAGCCCTTTATCTGATACATTATTTGCAACTATCTTCTCCTCCCATTCCATAGGTTGCCTTTTAGTTTTGTTATTTCCTTTGTTGCAAAACTGATGAAGTCCCAATTGTTCATGTTTGCTCTTGTCCCCCTTGCCTCTGGAGATGCATCTAGCAAGAAGTTGCTGCAGCCTTGGTGAAAGAGGGTGCTGCCTGTGTTCTCCTCTAGGATTTTGATGGATTCCGATCTCATATTTAGGTCTTTTATCCATTTTGAATTTATTTTTGTGTATGGTGTAAAAAGTGGTCCAGTTTCATTCTGCAGTTCCTGGCACCATTGTTGAAGAGACTGTCTTTTTTCCATTGGATATTTCTTCTTGCTTTGTCCAAGGTTAGTTGAACAAAGGGTTGAGGGTCCACTTCTGAGTTTTCTATTCTGTTCCATTGATCAATATGTCTGTTTTTGTGCCAGTACCCAACTGTCTTTTTGATTACAGCTTTGCAATACAACTTAAAGTCCAGAATTGTGATGCCTCCAGCTTTGGTTTTCATGTTTGGTTTCTCATGTTTTCATTCTCATTTGCTTCCATGTATTTTTTTTTTAATTCTTCTTTGATTTCCTGGTTGACTCCTTCATTCTTTAGTAGGATGTTCTTTAACGTCCATATATTTGTGGTCCTTCCAATTTTTTCTTGTGGTTGACTTCAGGTTTCATAACATTGTGGTCTGGAAATATGTATGATATGATCTCCATCTTTTTGCACCAGTTCAGTCTTTATATGTGACCCAGTATGTGATCTATTCTGGAGAATGTTCCATGTGCACTCAAAAAGAATGTGTATTCTGCTGCTTTAAAATTAAAGGCTTTGAATACTTCTGTTAAATCCATCTGATCCACTGTGTCATTCAAAGCCCTTGTTTCCTTAATTGATCTTCTGCTTAGATGATCGGTCCATTGCTGTGAGTGGGGTGTTAAAGTCCCCAATTATTACTGTATTATTATCAAGGAGTTTCTTTAAGTTCATTATTAATTGATTTATATATTTGGCTGCTCCAAAGTTCAGCCATAAAAATTTACTACTGTTACATCTTTTTGTTGGATAGACCCTTTTATTATGATATAGTGTCCTTCTTTACCTTTTATTACAGTCTTTAGTTTTTAATTTGTCTGATATAAGGATTGCTACTTCAGTTTTTTTGTTTGTTTGTTTGCTTTGTTTTTTGATGTCCATTAGAATGATAAATGGTTCTGCACACACTCACTTTCAACATGGAGCTGTCTTTGGGTCCAAAATGAGTCTCTTGTAAGCAGTGTATCAGTGGGTTGATGGGTCAATATGTCTCATGTTTTTTGTTTTGTTTTCTTTTGCTTTGTTTTGTTTTTTACCCATTTAGATACCCTGTGTCTTTTGATTGGAACATTTAGTCCATTAACATTCAAAGTAGCTATTGAAAGATATTAATGTTATGCTATATATTACCTCAAAATTTACTGTTCCTGTAGATTGTTTCTGGTCCTTTCTATTCTTTGTTATTTGTGGTCTCTCTTTCCAATCCAAGGGTCTCCTTTAATATTTCTTACAGGGCTGGTTTAGCGTTCATGGTTTCCTTAAGTTTTTGTTTGTCTTAGAAAGTTTTTATCTTTCCTTCTGTTCTGAATGACAGCCTTCCTGGATAAATTATTCTTGACTGCATATTTTTCCTATTTAACATGTTGAATATATTATGCCAGCCCTTTATGGTCTGCCAGTTCTCTGTGGACAGGTCTGCTTCCAGCCTTATGTGTCTATCCTTGTAGGTTAAGGAATTCTCCCATGCTGCTTTCAGAATTATTTTTACCTTTGTATTTTGCAAGTTTCACTATGATATGTCATGGTGTTGACCTGCTTTTGTTGATTTTGAGGAGAGTTCTCTGTGCTTCTTAGACATGAATGCCTGTTTCCTTCTACAGATGAAGGAAGTTTTCAGCCACAATTTGTTCAAATAAAACTTTTGCCCCCTTTTCCCATTCTTCTTCTGGGACTTCTATGATGTGGATATTATTTTATTTAATGGAATCACTAAGTTGTCTAAGTCTACCTTCGTGATCTAATAGTTTTCCTTCTCTCTTCTTTTCAGCTTCTTTGTTTTACATAATTTTATCTTCTATATCACTGATTCACCCTTATCCCTTGTCCATCCTCATTTTTATGGCTTCCACTTGGGACTGCATCTCAGTTATAGCATTTTTCATTTTGGCCTGACTAGATTTTAGTTCTTTATCTCTACAGTAAAGGATTATCTAGTGTCTTTTATGCTTTTTTGCAAGCCCAGCTAGTATCCTTATAATCATTTTTTTAAATTCTAGGCAGCCATGTTACTTAATATCTGTATTGATTAAAACCTTGGCTATGAGTACTACGGTACTAGAGTACTCCTGTTCCTTCTGTCTTGTCATTTTGTCCAGGAAAGAAAAGAAGAAAGAAAAAGAAAACAACAGCAACAATAACCCTACCCTTCCCAGCAACAAAAAACTAGTTCCTGGGTGAGTTTTGGTCTGCTTGTTGAAAGAAATTACATCCCCAAATAAGACAGAAAGAATATATATTTATTTATTTATAAAATAAAATACAATCTAAGGAAACAAAAAATTAAAAACTAAATAAAAATTTAAAAGACTAAAAAATAATTAAAAATAATTAAAAAGTAAAGAATAAAAATTCAAAGGAGCTTAGATACTATTTTTCCTTAGGGCTGAAGACTTTCAGCCCTCTATAACAGTAAACTTAGTGCAGGTGAGTTGTTTGTACTGGTCTTCTAGGGGAGAGGCCTGTGCACCTTTTGCACTGATTCTCAGGTGGACTTGCCCTAGTAGAAACGTGACTCCAGTGTGCAGGGAAGTAAGGGTTGGCATAAGCTGCTCCAGACTCTACTAGATGGTGCTGTTTTTTTCTCCCTGGAGGCTTTCAGCACTAATGAATATGATGGTGCACTGCTCTGTAGGCCAGGAACTGAAAATTCGCACTCCCCACTGTTCATTGAGCCCTCATAGAAGAGCAACCAATCACTCTTGTTTCCCCAGTTTCTGTCAGAACCTTATGTTCATCCTGCCTATCTCCAAGCTTTTTTATTTCAGGCATTCCAACTTTTAGGGACTCCTGCAGTACAGACCCATGCTGTTCCTCCCTGGGAGGGTCTCCCCAAGCTTCCTTCTTTTATCAGATTGCCCCAGGAAAGCAGTCTCCCAACTGTGCAGTCCTTCACAATTTATGGCAATACGGAGCAACAACCCGGCACCTAGACTCACTGTTCTCAGCCCGCATCCAGGTTCCTATGCCTGGGAACAGTGCAGCACTTAGGCACCATCTGTTCTTCTTGTGATCCAGGGGATCTTCAGACCACAGTACGACACCTGGGATTCCAACCCGCTTCACTACCACAGCACCTTTATGCAAGACATGTCCCCCACTCTGGGAGACTTCTAAAGTTCCGATGTTGCACTCCACTGCTTATAGTACTTTATGATAGCCTCTTTAATCAGGATCCTTCCCATCCACTGTATCCTCAGCTATATCACTCTGATTCAAATCTTCCTACGGTCCAAAGGTGGTCATTTTTCTGCTTGTGGACTTGCAGGTTTTGTTCCCTCAGATCTCTGATTGATTTCTCGAGTATTCAGGATGATTCGATAACTACCTAACTGTAATTTGGGTTTCTCCCTACTCCTCTACCATCTTAATTCTACCTGAGCTGAGCAAGTTTTAAAAGTAATTGTATTAGTTTGCTAGGGCTGCCATAACAAATTGCCAAACACTGGATAGCTAACACCACAAAAATTTACTTTCTCACAATCCTGGAAGTTAGAAATCTGAGGACAGGGTGGGAGCAGGATTGATTTCTCCTGAGGCTTCTCTTCTTGGCTTGCCAGTATCAGTTTTCTCCTGTTGTCTTCACATAGTCTTAACACTGTGTGAGTCTGTGTCCTAATCTCTTCTTCTTATAAGGACACCAGTGATATTGAATTAAGGCCCACCATAATGAACTCATTTTAACTTAGTTATTACTTTAAAGACTTTATCTCCAAATAAATCACATTTTGAATTATTAAGGTTTAGAAGACCAACATATGAATTTAAGGGTGGGCACAATTCATCCTATTTCAATAGTATTGTACTTTCCTGGACATATAAAGTGAAGTATAGTTTTTCCTTTTGAGTAATCTTTGAAGAGTATGAAACATTATAATATTTTTATTTATTTTTAATAATTTTTATAATTGCCTTTTAAAAACAATTTTCTTCAGGTTTGATTCAGGTTTGATTTGATTTTCAATATTAAATTATTAAACAAAACTGTCAATATTTTCTTTGGGTTGAAACTTGAACTAAAGTGAGATTACTCTTTGGGCTTAAATCTACATGAAGCTGATAAGAGGACCCTCTGGGCAATAGTAGAAAGAGTCACATTTTCAGTCAAACTGTGATGCTATTAAATAAATTATCCATGGTACATATGTAAGTTTTTTAAACTTCATGATAGCATTTACAAATGTAATGTCGTAACTACCAATATTTAGTATGTAATATATGTAGTACCTCACAATATATAGGGAAAGTTATGAAGGTAGTATACATGAAAATAGGTATATTTTAAGATTTTGGAAAGAGTTGAAGGAAATGTTAAAGAAAAGAAAGAAAATGGGTTTTGTCCTTAAACTCTAGCTGTATGAATGTGGGGAAGTCATTTCATTCCTCTAAGCTACTATTCTCCTTCTTTTAAAATACTTAATTTAGGGCACCTGGGTGGCTCAGTGGGTTAAATCCTCTGCTTTCGGCTCAGGTCATGATCTCAGGGTCCTGGGATCGAGGCCCGCATCGGGCTCCCTGCTCGGCGGGGAGCCTGCTTCCCCCTTTTCTCTGCTTGCCTCTCTGCCTCCTTGTTATGTCTCTCCCTATGTGAAATAAATAAATAAAATCTTAAAAAAAATACTTAATTTACAAGTATTTCCTACGTTTATGTAATTGCCTTGTCCATAATAGATGTTCATTATGTTTTACTTTTGATGTCAAATTATGGCTTCCCTTGAGAAAAAATGACCCTCATTTCTCCCATTACAGTATTTTAGACATTTTCCCAATTATATCTAAATGCTGACTGTAAAAAACAAAACAAAACAAAACAAAAATCATAATGATAAAAATATAAAGTAAATAAATAGGCATAGCAAAATTCTGAGATATTACTTCCACTACACACAAAAAGTTATAAATGTTTACCGGAAATCCTTTTCTTGCTCAGTCACCACCCAGAATGTTTTTTATTCTCTACTGTCAAAGTGGGTGAAGCTGAAATCACAGTGAAAGGGAAAAATAAGGAAATATTTATAAACTATTCTAGTTATATTTCAAAATAAAATAAAAATTGGGTTTAGGCAATTAATTTGGTAGGAAAAATTTTATATGCTATATAAGAACTTGGGCTGTTCAGTTTCAAATAAGAGATCTTGAAATTATCTTATAAATAAGGAAGATAATAAGTAGAGAATCAAATGACCAAATTACAGTAAGTTTTTTCAGAGGCGTGAGTTAGAAGCATTATTAGAAAGAGATAAATATGTTTCAATGTTAATGAGAACATAAATAAATGCCCTAGTTCCCTCCATCCTGAGCTGATACCTGAAAGGACAGAGTTGGTGAAGAAAACCCGAGAGAGTTTGGAGGAACTGAATCTAAAAGCCTTGCTTTAGGATATGTATGAAGCCTATGAATATGGTTAGACTTGAGAGGGATTTTTCCTTGCTGACATTGAACACAAATAGTGGCAAAATAAATCTAACCAGAGTCTTGATATCATTGCCCTTCAAAACCTCTACCCTGATGTCCTGCAGTTTCCCCTACCTCGAGATGGAGCATCTACATTTTCCAAATCATGTCCTTTTGGTGACCCTGGGTGGCTCAGTGGGTTAAAGCCTCTGCCTTCGGCTCAGGTCATGATCTCAGGGTCCTGGGATCGAGGCCCGCATCGGGCTCTCTGCTCAGCGGGGAGCCTGCTTCCCCCTTTCTTTCTGCCTGCCTCTCTGCCTAGTTGTGATCTCTCTGTGTATGTCAAATAAATAAATAAAATCTTAAAGAAAAGTTGCATCCTTTTTAGAGCCACTGACAGTTCAGAAAAGTAGTGGAATGTAAAGCAATAATAAAGGAAAAGATAAGTTTTTTTTTCTCATTGATAACACTGGGAGACAGAGGGTGGATTTGAACCAAAAGACTCTATGAATTAATGTTATAGTATGGATGGGTCCCACTCCAGAAATTATACAGCAACTAAGGAAGAATTAGGAAAAGCTAAATGGACACACTGAGAAATGGCAACAACTAACTTTACCTTAAATTGGCTAATTTATAATTTAAAATATCATGAAAATGGGAGCTTTTGCTGCAAGATAAATAAATTACAGAAAAATAGATATCATAGTTCCTTACACCTGCATTCCTGTAACAGCAAGACTTTGCCTACTAGATATTGTAGTTACCTTTTAAATGATTATCTTAAATAGCGTATGCTCTGTATTTGTCTGCTTGGGCTATCATAACAAGGTATCACAGGTTGAGTGGCTTAAACAACAGAAATTTATTTTCTCACAGTTCTAGAGGCTAGAAGTGTAAAACTGAGGTGCTCTTAGGGGTTGGTTTCTGGTTTCTAGCTTTTTGATGACCATCTTCTTGTGTCCACACAAGGATTTTCTCTGCATGCGCAAAGAAGGATCTCTGGAATCTCTTCTTTTTTATAAAGACATCAATCTTGTAAAATCAGGTGCCCATACTTATGACTTTTCTGAATTTTTAATTACCTTGCTTAGAAATTATATCTCCAAATTATATCTCCCTTTGGGGGGTTAGGGCTTCAAATGAATTGAGGTGGGGGGTCACAACTGAATTCATAAGAATATTCCCAAGATTTTCAAAGTAGAGTCTGAAAAATTAAAAAAAAATTAACTAATACTATTTCAATCAGAATCTGTTCTAAAAATTTGCTCATACTTCATGTTAAGATTTACAGTCCATTCAAACATCAACACAAATAAGTCAATTTACTGAAATATATTTCAAGCGCAGACTTATTGAAATCAATATCATAATTAAAATATAATAATAATTTCCATAAAGATTTTAAATAAAGTTAAACTTAATTCTTTTAGTTTAAAATGCCATAATTTTAAAATATAAATGCAAGAATTATCCACATTTGTTTCATTAAAAATAATTAAGGTGATGCATTTAGGACATATGAAGCCATTTCCTATCAGAACCATACATTGTAGTATTTCTATCATTTTTGTTCTTTTTAAGTAGATCTTGGAAACCATTAAAAAACACCCTCCTTTTTGAGTTTTATTCAGTAACTTGTGGACAATGCTTAATAACCAAGTCTATTGAACAGATAGATGAAAAAGTCCACCTTGTCAATGAAGATCTGCATTTCAGAGATTTTTCTTCTTTGAATTCTGTGTGTCTTTGTTATGTTCATAACGCTTTTAAGGGATATATAATTCGCTACTGTTCTTCTGAGGTTTAAAATAAAAGCAGTGGTTATCAACCCACTGATTTATTTTTCCTTTTAGTATATGGACATTTGAATTGCTCATTTTAGGTTTTGGTTTTACATTTAAAGAAAGCAGTAATCACTGTTAAAATGCACAAAGTATGCCGCCTCTTCAGTATGTTTCTAAATATGAGAAAAAAGAAAAATCCTTTAAGACTGAGAAGCTAAGTTGGCAGGAAACTATAGCCAGAGGACAAGGTATAAAAGTAAATAATTAAGTAAACACAATATAACACAGGGGTCATTTATTTTTTGTAAATCTTTCTAAGAGTTTAACTATGCAATGCATTATTATACAACTTTTTAAATTCAAATTGGTACTCTGCAATGCTTAGAGAATGAGCTGTGACTACTAGATTTACAAACAGCAGGATTGTTCACAGTGATATTTTTAATTTTACTCAATCTCAAAGGAAAAATAATTATTTAAGTCTGACTAAATAGGAAGAAGTGAACATATTGTTAGACTTTGAATATTTGCAACCAAACTTAACATTGAATTGCTATGTGGTTACGAATTTATTACATATGTAGTGATGTTCACACCCTCTTAATGCCATTAGAGGGAAAATGTGCCCTCACATGTAATTTAAGTTTGTTCTTTTTCTTACTAAGAAAACATAAATTAGGAAAGAATAATTTTTATTGTGAACATCGTATATAGTAGAAAATTATGTATAATATAACGTGCTGATTAGGAATGAAATGAATGAAATGGCATAATGATTTTTTTTGTATTTTTTAAAAGATTTTATTTATTTATTTTACAGAGAGAGAGAGAAAGACTGAAAGGAGGAGGAGTGAAGGCAGAAGGAGAGGGAAAGCCCACATCCCACTGATCAAGGAGCCAAACATGGGGCTAAATCCCACGACTCTGGGATCATGACCTGAGCCAAAGGCAGACCCTTAACCAACAGAGTCACCCAGGAGCCCTGGCATTATGATTTTTTGAGCACAAATTAAAGTTGCACAAGTGAAACTGACTGGAAGCAACAATATTGACAATAACAAAACTTACCGGTCAATAATGCATTCCAATTAATCACTATATTATTAAGCAAGCAACGCATGTAGGTTATGGGATGGGGAGTATTATGAAAATTAAAACTATTACATAAAAAAGTGAACTTAATGAAATATTATCTATTTTGCAATTTGAATCAGCATGGACAACTCCAGTCAGCCAGAGGAGGATTAATAAACCATTTCCTTTACTTATTGTCAACCGAGAAAAGGAGGTAGAACTGAAAAAGAACAAAGATGTTTATTTCGGGGCCTTTGAATTACAATTCTGGGGCACAGATTCCAGAGTAACCAGAGGGAAAGATGTTCATATGTAGAGAAGTAAGGGTTTTTTGTGAGAAAGAAAAAAGGGAATAATTAGAAGCCTGAGATAAGAAATAAAGAGAAATTAACTGTTAATTTAGTGCTAACCAGTTGAACTGCTTTTGATTTCTATCTAATTTGTTATTTTAATGTTGTTATCAAACTATTCCTGGTATTCAATTGTTAATTATTCTCTTTATGAAATTTATATCAACAGTTTTATGGTCCTAATGCCAATTATTCTGTTGAATTTTATGAGCAACTGTTTGTAAAACAATTACCACTCCTGGCCCAGTTGAAGAGTTCATTGGTTAGAAAGGAAAATGGAAACTCTTATGTTCAGAAATATTATATATTTCACTACTATGATGATTTTATGATAGAATACCAAAAGTAATTTAGTGAATTTCTTATATGTTTAATATCATTCATGTGATATGAGAATTTCAACATGCATAGAAATCATGTTTTTTGGATTTTCATACCTATTAAGAGACAACATTAGAGATGGACTATAGTAGTAGCTAGGAGATATTTTAGACTTAACTGTCTTATCAGTTCATGGACTATTAAAATAATATTTTTAGAAACTGAAGTAAAAAGAATAGTATAAGTTAAAAAAGAACAGAAAGTAGATAACAAGATTTTTTGAAAGATATTTAAAATATATTTCAGAAGGAAAGAGCATGAAGAAGAGAGCAGAAGGAAAGGGTGAGAGCAAATCTCAAGAACAGTCCCCAATGAGTGCATGCAGAATCCAGTGCAGGACTTGATCCCAGGATCCTGAGATGATGACCTGATCTGAAATCAAAAGTCGAACACTTAACCAACTGAGCCACCTAGGCATCCTGGAAACTTTTTAAAAATATTCATCATATTTCAATTTTCTTGGGCAGTTTCATGATATATTTGAAACCAAGAAAAAAAATGAAGTACATATTCTGTCTGAATAAAACTTATACCACTATAATTTTATTTATTTTCTTTGCTTGAAATTTAGAAGCTGAATTTTCATATATGAACATTAATTATTAACAGGTAAGAAAGACATGATTATCAAATACAAATGTCATTTTTAAACTTCTGGAAAAGACGGTGGGGTAGGAGGACTCTAAGCTCACCTCAATCCATGGATGCAACTAGATAACACCCACATCAGTGTAAACACCAGAAAATGACCCAAAGACTGACAGAAGACTCTCCACAGTTAAATGCATAGAAGGGGTCACTTCAAAGAAGGTAGGAAAGGCAGAGATGCAGAATGGACCATCAAAACTCTCTGTAGGAGGGAGGGATGCTCTATGCACAGAGAGGAGAAAGGAGCAGATCCCCATGTCAGGCATTCCAGGAACAGGAGACCATATGGTGAAGAAGAATCCCATAACACTTGGCTTTGAAAACCGAAAGGGCTGAATTTCATGAGTTCTTATAATCGGTAGGGTTCAACACCTGCAATTTTAGAAATCAGGGGCTTGGCTCTGGGAAAGCCAGGAGGGTAATAGGAAACTGAGTCCCCACCCTTAAAGAGACAGAACAACAAACAACCCCATGAAGATACTGCATAGAAGCAGCAGTTTGAAAAACACCTGGGGTAGACAGGGTGGTGATTTGTTTACTAATCTGAGAGCATGTGCTCAAGGGACAGGGATCCTTGGGAAATTTCTCCAGGAACAAGGGAACCCACATGTGCCATTTTCCTCCCCCCACTCCCCAGACTAGATACAGGGACACCTACAGGAACCAGCACTACACAGACACTGGATACCTAACTTGTTAACAGTGTACCTGCTTATGCATTCTTCCACAGACATGCCCCCTACCTGCCAGGTCTTGGTTCCAGGTCTCTTCCCACAGCAGACCTGCTCAAACCCTGCTAACACCCTACATCCCACCCTTGTGCACTTCTATGGATCTGCCCCCTTGGTCCTGCCAGCTGCAAATACCTTCTTGGACCAGTAGCACAGACCTTGCTAGCATCAGAAGCCCTGGCCCTGTGTTCTTCTGTAGATATGCCCCCTCCATCCTGGCCTAGGCAGGAGTTTTCCTGGGTGACTGCCAGCTCCCTCCTGCAGTGGATCACCGCAGACCTTGCTGGCACCAAGAGCCCATCCTCATGTTCTCCTCCAGACCTGCCCTCTCCAATATGCCCTCAGTCAACCCATCCAAAGTGGTGTCACAGGCCTGGTGGTGTGCAAGCAGGTCTGACAGGGGCCAGCACCACTCTAAAACGACTTCTGCCTCAGAGAGAGGGGAAAGATAACCACACACAGAAACAGTCTGATTGCAGCCCCAGTAATGTGCTGGGGCAGCCATCTGGTCTGAATACAGGCCCCATGCACCAGTGAAAGCTTCTAGGGGACAACACAGGCATAGTGCCTGGCAATTTAATTCCACTGCATATCTGATAAATGATTGGTCTGACTCAACTTAAGCCCACAGCATCCCCCAGACTGGCCCACTAACAAAACTGGGGCCAAACCCTCTCCACAATATGCAAAGAGAGCCACTGCAGATGATTGGACAGAATGTAAAAATAGCTCAATCACAATAGTAGAGTGCAGGAAACACATATAGAAGACACCCCTAAGGGTGCCTGGGTGGCTCAATGGGTTAAAGCTTCTGCCTTCAGCTCAGGTCATGATCTCAGGGTCCTGGGATCTAGCTCCACATCGGGCTCTCTGCTCAGCGGGGAGCCTGCTTCCTCCTCTCTCTCTCTGCCTACTTGTGATCTCTCTCTGTCAAATAAATTAAAAGGAAGAAGAAGAAGAAGGAGAAGAAGAAGAAGAAGAAGAAGAAGAAGAAGAAGAAGAAGAAGAAGAAGAAGAAGAAGAAGACACCCCTGAAGTGTGAGGTTCTGGTGAACAAGGGACACTGCACTGCAATGTACTCCAGGACTTCTCCTTCATACAGCCACTACTTTCAGAAGCAGGAGACACAGCTGACTTTCCTAACACATAGAAACAGACAAAAAGTGTTAACAAAATGGGGAGACAAAGGAATATGTCACAAAAAAAAAAAAAAGAATAGAATGAAGTAAGGGCAAGAGACCTAAACAAAATGGAGAAGACTAATATGCCAGATAGAAAATTTAATATAATGATCACAGATACTCCCTGGAGTTGAGAAAAGAGTGGAAAACATCAGTTAGACCATTAACAAAAAGAGGAAACATAAAAAATGAACCAATCAGGGCACCTGGGTGGCTCTTGGGTTAACGCCTCTGCTTTCAGCTCAGGTCATGATCTCAGGGTCCTGGGATCGAGGCCCGCATCAGGCTCCCTGCTCAGCGGGGAGCCTGCTTCCCCCATCTCTCTGCCTGCCTCTCTGCCTCCTTGTGATCTCTCTCCCTCTGTGAAATAAATAAATAAAATCTTTAAAAATTGAACCAATCAGATGAAGAATTCGATACCTGAAATTATAACAACAACAATACTAAATTGAATAAATAGTAGACTAAAAGAAGAAGAAGAAGAAAAAGAAAAAGAAGAATGAATGAATCAGTAACTGAAAGATAGAAATGGAAAGCAATCAAGCTGAACAGGAGAGAGGAAAAAAAAATAAATGAAAAGAGACTTAAGGAACTCAGCAACACCATCAAACATAATAACACTCATATTATATGGATCCCAGAAGGAGAAGAAAGAAAAAAGGTGGCAGAAAATTTATTTGAAGAAATAATGGCTAAGAATTTCCTGAATTCGGGGAAGGAAACAGAAATCCAGATCCAGGAGGAACAGAGAGCCCTCAACAAAATCAATCCGAGAAGGTTCACACCAGGACACATAGCAATTAGAATGGCAAAAAGTAGTGTTAAAGAAATAATTTTAAAAACAGAGAGAAAACAGAACAGGTACATAAAAGGAAACTACATAGGGCTATCAGCAGAAAATTTGATTTTGTAGCAGAACATTTACAAGCCAGAGAGGAATGAAGTGATATATTCAAAGTGCTAATAGAAAAACACCTACATCCAAGAATATTCTATCAGGCAAGGCTATCATTCAGAATAGAAAGAGAGATAAAATGTTTCCCAGACAAACAAAATTTTAAGGATTTTAATTTAACTAACCCAGTCCTACAAGAAATCTTAAAAGTGACTCTTTGAATGAAAGGAAGGATCCTAAGTAAGAGTAAGAAAAGTAGGAAGCAGAGAAGCATAAAAATAAGTATATCTATAAAAAGTTAGTCAAGGGATTCACAAAGTAAAGAATGTAAAGTATGACACTGTATACCTAACATGTGGAGGAAAGGGAAGTAAAGAATGGGTTCAAACATAAGTGATTATCAACTTAATGTAGAATACTATATGGGTGCCTGGCTGGCTCACTTGATTAATCATCCAACTCTTGGTTTTGGCTTTGGTCATGATCTCACAGTTGTGGGGTTGAGTCCCACCTTGGACTCTATACTCAGCATGGAAATTGCTTCAGATTCTCTCTCTCTATCTTAAATAAGTAAATAAATAAAATCTTTAAAAATATATAAACTACTATATACAGAAGATGTTATATACAAAGTTAATGGTAACCACAAATTAAATGAGTAATAGATATGCAGAAAATAAAGAGAAAGGAATCCAAGTATATCACTAAGGAAAGTCAGCAAACCATGAGAAAAAAGATCAAGAGAAGAAAGGAAGAGAAAAGGACTCAAAAACAACCATAAAAAACAAGTAACAAAATGACAAGGAGTACATACCTGTCAGTAATTACTTTGAATGTAAATGGACTAAGAACTCCTATAAAAAGACATAGGATAACAAAATTGATTTAAAAAAAAAAAGCAAGACCCATCTATTTGCTGCCTATAAGAGACTCATTTCATACTTAAAAGCATGGAGATTGAAAGTGAAGTGACAGAAAAGCATTTATACAAATGGAAGTGAAAAGAAAGTCAGGGTGATAATAACTAGATAAAATAGACCTTGAAACAAATATAGTAGTAACAAAAGTCAAAGAAGGACACAGAATCATAAAGGAAACAATCCAACAGGAAGACAATAATTGTAAATATTTATGCACCCAAATACATAAAACCTCTATTAACATACATAAAGGAACTAATTGATAATAATACGAAACTAGTAGTGTACTTTAACACACCATTCACATCAATGAATCGATCATCCACTCAGAAAATCAACAAGGAAGTTATCTTTTAATGACAAATTGGATCAGATGGATCTAACAGATATTTTCAGAACATTCCATCCTAAAACAACAGAGTACAAATTCTTTACAAGTGCACATAAAACATTCTCCAGAATAGATCACATATCAGGCCACAAAACAAGTTTCAACAAACTCAAAAAGGTTGAAATCATACCATACATCTTTTCCAACCACAATGCTATGAAACTAGAAATCAACCACAAGAAAAAATATGTCAAGAACACAAATACACAGAAGTTAAATAACATGTTACTAAACAATGAATGGGTCACACAAGAAGTTGAAGATGAAATTTAAAAAAAAATAGATGGAGACAAATAAAAATAAAAACACAACAGTCCAGTCTTTGGGAGGCAGCAAAAATTGTTCTAAGAGTAAAGTTTAGAATAATACAGGCATTCCTCAAGAAGCAAGAGAAATCTCACTAAACAACTTCACTTTACACTTAAAGGAGCTAAGAAAAAGAACAAACAAAACCCCAAACCAGAAGAAAAATGGAAATAATAAAGACTGGAGCAGAAATATACAAAATAGGGTGCCTGGGTGGATCAGTCAGCTAAGCATCTGCCTTTGGCTCAGATCATGATCCTAGTGTTCTGGGATGGAGCCCTGTATTGGGAGCCTGCTTTTCCCACTCCCTTTGCCTGCTGCTCCCCATGTTTGTACTCACTTGCTCTCTCTGTCAAATAAATAAATAATTTTTAAAAAGAAATTAAATAGAAAAAAGCAATCAAAAACAAATGAACAAAACCAACAGATTAATGAAACCTGGAGCTGGTTCTTTAAAAAGACCAACAAAATTGATAAAACTTTTCCTAGACCATCATGAACAGAGAGAAAAAGAGAAAGAAAGAGGGAGAGAGGAAACTCAAACAAGCAAAATCAGAAAGAGGAGAAATAACTGACACCATAGAAATACAAAGAATTATAAGAGAATATTATGAAAAAATATATGACAACAAATTGGACAATGTATAAGAAATGGGTAAATTCCTAGAAACATATAACTTTCCAAAACTAGATAAAGACACTATTTTAAAGAGAGAGAGAGAGAGAGAGAGAGAGAGAGAGAGAGAGAGAGAGGCCAATACCTCTGATGAAAAAAGATGAACAAAAATCCTCAATAAAATATTAGCAAATTGAAAATCACAATACATTAAAAAACCCATTCACCATTATCAAGTGGGATTTATTCCTGGAATGCAAGGTGGTTCAATATTCAGAAATTAATTAACATGATACCTCACATCAAGAAAAGAAATAATAAGAAAATAATAAAAATAAATTTTAAAAAGAATAGAAAGTATAAAAAATATGATCTTTACAATGCCTACAGAAAAAGTATTTGACAAAGTGCAACATCCATTCATTATAAAAACCCTTAACACAGGTTTAGAAGGAACATACCTTAAAATAATACAGGCCATTTATGAAAAACCCACAGCTAATATCATATTCAATGATTAAAACTGACAGCTTTTCCCCTAAGCAGGAAAAATATAGAAAAATCTACTCTCACAATCTTTCATTCACCACAGTCCTGGAAGTTCTAGTTACGGCAATGACTCAACAAAGGAAATAAAAGGCATCCAAATTAGATGAAGTAAAGGAAGAAGTAAAATTTTCACTATTTGTAGAAGATATGATACTATATATAAAAAAACCCTAAAAACTCCACCAAAAAACTACAAAATTGATAAATGAATTCAGTAGGTTACAGGATACAAAATCAATATACAGAAATCTGTTGCATTTCTATATACTAATATGAAGTAGCTGAAAGAGAAATTAAGAAAACAATTTCATTTCCAATTACACCAAAAGATTACATCTAAGAATAAGATAACATCTAATAATAAACTTAACTAAAGCCACGAATGACCTGTACTCTGAAAACTATAAAATATTGATTAAAAAAAACATTGAAAATGACAAAATGGAAAGATAGTTCATGTTAATGGGTAGGAAGAACAAATACTGTTAAAATGTACATGCTGGGTGCCTGGGTGGCTCAGTGGGTTAAGCCTCTGCCTTTGGCTCAGGTCATGATCTCAGGGTCCTGGGATCGAGTCCCACATTGGGCTCCCTGCTCAGCAGGGAACCTGCTCCCCCCTTTCTTTCTGCCTGCCTCTCTGCCTTCTTGTGATGTCTCTCTCTTTTTCTCTCTCTCTCTCGGTCAAATAAATAAATAAAATATTTAAAAAATACATGCTTTCCAAAGCGATCTGCAAATTTAATGCAACCTCTATCAAAATGCTAACAACATTTTTGATGGAATTTGAACAAATAATCCTAAAATTTGTACAGAACCACAAAAGACCTGAATAGCCAAAGCAATCTTGAAAAAGAAGAACAAAACTGGTGGAGTCTCAATCACAGATTTCAAGATATACTATAATCCTGTGGTAATCAAAACAGTATGGTACTGGCACACACACACATACACACACAGCCCATATAGAACAATAGAACAGAATAGACAGCCCAGAAACAAACCCACAATTATATGGCCAATTAACCTTTGACAAAGGAGGCAAGAATATGCAATGGAAAAAAGACAGTGTCTTCAACAAATGGAAAACTGGACAGCTACATTCAAAAGAATGAAACTGGGCCATTTTCTCACAATAGACACAAAAATAAGATAAAAAATGGATTAAAATAAAACCTAATGTGAGACATGAAGCCATAAAAATCCTAGAAGAGAGTACAGGCAGTAATTTCTCTGACATTGGTCACAGAAACATTTTTTCTAGATATATTTCCCAAAGCATGGGAAACAAAAGCAACAATAAACAATTGGGACTACATCAAAATAAAAAGCTTCTGCGCAGCAAAGGAAATAATCAACCAAACTAGAAGACAACATACTGAATGGAGGAAGATATTTGCAAATAGCATATCTGATAAAGGATTAGTACCCAAATATATAAAGAACTTATGCTCCTCAACACCTAAAACAAAACAAAAACAAAAACCAAATAATCCAATTAAAATGGGCAGAAGACATGAACAGATTTCTTCAAAGAAGATATCCAGATGATCAAAAGACACATGAAAAGATGCTCAAAATTATGCATCAGGGAAATGCAAATAAAAATCTCAATGAGCTATCACTTCACACCTGTCAGAATGTCTAAAATAAAAAAAATACAAGAAACAACAAGTATTGACAAGGATGTGGAGAAAAAGGGCAGTTGTGTTTGGTGGGAATGCAAATTGGTGCAGCCACTGTGAAAAATAGTATTAAGTTTTCTCAAAAAATTAAAAATAGAAATTCCATATGATCCAGTAATTCCACTGCTAGGTATTTACTCAAAAACAAAAACAAAAACAAACAAACAAGCAAACAAAAACACATAGTTCCCTATGTTTCTTGTGGAATTATTTGTAATAGCCAAATTATGGAACCATCCCTAGTGTCCATACTTGGATGAATAGATAAAGAAGATGTGTACATACACAACAGAATGTTACTCAGTCACAGAAAAAAAATCTTATCATTCACAACACCATGGAAGGATCTAAAAAGTATAATTCTAAAAAAAAAGTATAATGCTAAGTGAAATAAGTCAGAGAGACAAATACATTTGTTTCACATATGATTTCACTCATATGTGAAGTTTAAGAAACAAAACAAGCAAAATAAGAGACAAACTGAAAAAGAGTCTTCTTTTTTAAGTATTTATTTACTTATTTGACAGAGAGAGAGTGAACACAAGCAGGGAGAACAGTAGAGGCAGAAGAGGAAGCAGGCTCCCAGCTGAGCAGGTAGCCTGATGTGGGGCTGGATCCCAGGACCCAGGGATCATGACCTGAGCTAAAGGCAGATGTTTAACTAACTGAGCCACCCAGGCATCCCTGAAAAATAGACTCTTAACTATAGAGAACAAACTGATGGTTACCAGATGGGTGAAATAGGTGAAGGGGATTAAGGGTATACTTATCACAATGAGCACTGAGTAGTATATAGAACCGTTGAATCACTATATTGTACACCTGAAACTAAAATGCCACTATGTGTTTAAAAAAGGTCTAAAAAATGTCACTTCTATTGTCACAGTTCATTCTCAAGTGAGAAAAGAACAGTGATCATTCTGGTCGGATAAACAGGCTTTAAATATTGCTTTATTTAGCAGCTATGTTATCTCTTTCAAACTGCATGTCATTAGGAAATAAAGTAGCTTATGTCATTGGTAAAATATCATATTGTAATTGTGGCAGGCTGTATTATCGCTCTCCAAAGTTGTCCCTGTCCTATCCCCAGAACCTTGAATGTTACATAATATGTTACATAATATGGCAGAGCGACTTTGCAGATGTGATTACGTTCAAGGTCTTCAGATGGGAGACTATCCTCCCAGTGGGTCCTAAATGTAATCACAAGTGGCCTTATAACAAGATACCAGGAGAGCCAATGAAAGAGAAGGCAATGTGCCAGTGGAAGTGGAGATAGAGTCATGTGAACAGGAGCCAAGGAAGGCAGCTGTTTCCAAAATCTGGAAGAGTCAAGGGATAGATTCTCCCCCAGAAACCCCCAGAAGGAACCAAACCTGCAACATCTTGAGTTTAGCCCCTTAATACTCATTTTGGACTTCTAACCTCCAGAACTGTAATGTAAATCTTTGGGTTGTTTTACACCACTAAATTGGGGATGTATTTTTTGTAGTAGCAATAGAAAACTAATTTAGAAAGTGGATATAATTTTAAATCCATTTGGTAATTTGCAAACGGTAACACATTTGTCTTCAAATACAACCTCTGGCATAATATATGTGAAATGTTTCTGACAACTTTATATTACTAACTAATGTTAAATAGTATTAAAAGCAATGGTTTTGCTGATACAATAAACAGTAGTTAAAATGTTCACCTCAGTACACAACTCTAGGGGCACCATTTACATATTCTAGAAAGATCATGCTCCCTTAAATTGCGTACTATATGATACTTAGACTCATCATCCTACCTTCCTTATTCAGTATCTTTAATATTTTAGCTTCCCAAATCTTGTACCAGGTTTTGTATAAATGTAGTGTCACACTAGTTACAAATAACAAAAAATCTAATTTACCTTGGATTAAATAATAAGGATATTTGTATCTATCAGAAGTTGGAAGACAGTAACTCAATATGTCATCAAGAACTCTTGATTCTTGCTTTCTCTCCTCTCTACTGTCCACAATGACAGCTAGATGCAAAACAGGGTCATTTTGTCATTATAATATAGTTATGAATAATGAAATAGACTATAATTTTTCCCTGTTTATCAAGAGTACGTAAAAAAGGGTGAGGGCCTCACATATGAATGCAATAGAAGTCTCCTTAGCAACTTAATTTTGGTGACAAGGATGAGATACACATGAACAAACATGACCTTGAAAAGGAAAAGTGAAGAGCTTGTGCATCAATGTTAATAGCTAGCAGATACGTTGAAAATTGTTTGGTCAGTTGAGAAATATGTTTTTTTCCCCTCTGCTGCCCACTGAGGAAGAACTTTGGAGGCAGGTGAAGGCCAAGTAACAGAAGGTAATGTTGAAGCAAGAAACCCAAATAATGATTTCATTTTTTCTTCTTTCTTTCCACCAAGCAATAGGAAAAGGATCCAGGTGTTCTGAGAGCGAGCAACTGGGGCTTTGGTGAAGCAAACTCTTTTTTTTTTTTAAACAATACTCCTTTATTAGCTCACACTTCTATAACTCATCATGTATATTGACGATCTATATTTTATTTTATTTTATTTATTTTATTTATGTGTTTAAATTGTTTTTATTTTTTATTTAAATTCATTTAGCAAATGTATAGTACATCATTAGTTTTTGGTATAATGTTCAATGAGTCTTTTAAGAGGAGAGATATTTTTTCTGTGTTCCCTTATTCTTTGCTTTCTTCTATCCTAATCTCAGCAACTTTATTTTTTTAAAGATTTTATTTTTCATTTGTCAGGGAGACAGAGAGAACACAAGCATGGGTAGCAGCAGAGGGAGAGGAAGAAATAGGGTCCTTGCTGAGTAGAGAGCCAGATGTGGGGATCCATCCCAGGACCCTGGGACCATAACTTAACCTAAAGTCAGATGTTTAACCAGTTGAGCCACCAAGGACACCCAGGCACCTTTTTTATTTCTTTTTTAAGAATTTATTTACTAATCTCAGCAGCTTTAAGGATTAGGGGTGAGATCAAGGTCGACATCCAAGGAGGATGGAAGACCACACACAGTCCAGGGTTGTTAGATACACTCTTGTGTTAAATGCAGCTTGCTGATGAGCTCTTGTTTAACTGGATGCCTAAGTCATAGAAACCTGGCGGCTCTCTGACCTGATGTCAATTTGTATTTTTTCTGATGTCAATTGTTTTTAGTGGGTCACATTAAAGTCTGTGGTTAGAAAGGCAGAGAAGTCCCCAAAAGTCATGCTTGTTGAATAGATGTGGTATAGTGAAGGTTGTCACCAGCCTATCCCCATTAGCAACTCGGCTCTACATGAGAAAGTGGGAGTATCTTTTTTAAGGAGGTAGTGCTATTGTGTAAGGTGGGATTTATCTCCAGTTCTACTGTTTAAAGTAAACCCAGAGATGCTGGCTCTTTGGGGATCCTTGACTCACAGAATTTCCCCTAAATGCCAGAGCCTAGCTGACTGATATTTTTAGCTAACTTAACTCCATGATGTCTGCTGTATCTGTTTTAGCTCAGTAGCAGGTATTCCAAACTGAAAGCAGGGATGGTCATTCTGCTCCATGGGCAGAACTCAGACTCTGGGACTGATGCAGATTAAAGATACCATTTCTGGGAGTCATGGCTGTGGAAATAAATCATTCTGTGTCTGGGGCAGTTAATGTAGTTATACTTGGGAAGCGTCTGTTCTCAGACAAGACCGAGATTGAGCCACTGAGTGTGTCTCTGTTTCTGAGGGAGAGGAAGTAATTACAAGTCAGATTTATGACTTTAGTCATAGATGCCCTCTTTGTCTCAGGGTTGGGAGGCCACCCTGCATGGAGTGGGCCCTCAACTTCTCCTGGTATATTGAAAACTTCAGGCTTTCAACCTGCTCTCTGGTCTACTAATTGGCTGACTCTGGCCATTCTTATGTTTCACTTAAAGCTAATTAATGCCTGGGTTGCCTGGGTGGCTCAGTCAGTTAAGCATTTGCCTTCAGCTCAGGTCATGATCCCAGGGCCCTAGGATCAAGCCCTGCATTGGGCTTTCTACTCAGCGGGGAGTCTGCTGCTCTCTCACTCTTTCTCTGTCAAATAAATAAGTAAAATCTTAAAAAAAAATAAAAGCTAATTAGTGCCTTGTGTTTGGCTTTTTGAATGAATCATAGTTTTATAGTGATGTACCTTTTATGGCAAATGTTATTCAACAATGAGCTGATAGACTGACTTTACTCTTCCTTTTTTCTTCTGGTCTGCCTTAGTAAGCCAGTTTATTGTTGTTTGTTTGATGTTTTCTAAAATGCAACTGTCTCCAAAAAGGGATATATTCCCAAGTATGATGCATAGACAATAATCAGGGTAAAAGGAATAGGAGAACATAAGGAGTTATATTTTAAAAATTCAGAATTCTGCCCTGATCATGGGCATGATAACATTCTTTCTCTCAACAGCAACCCCAAGTCATCCTGGTTGGCACATCCTCAGAGTGGTAGACTGAACAAACAAGTACCTAGGGAATTCACACCTATTTCTGGTTAAATTATATGAAAAAAAAACACAAACACAAAAAAACTTTTGTCCTTCTTGCACCAGGTCCTTCTGGATAAAGTTTGGATGAGAGTAAGAGATGATTGAAAAAAAAAAGTAAATGTATAGTTACTGAAATAAGGCTTATTTTGTGAAAATGAAGAAAGAAGAAAAAAATATGACTGAGGGGGGACCCCCTTAAAACCTGGATAATGCAGGGAATGGTGGAGTAGTCATTTTGTGGGGTAGACGAGTGGGTGTCATGGACAGCCAGGACAGATTGTGTTGATTACCCTCAAGTAGTCCCTCTGTATCCACAGATTAGACCCTGTTATTCACACTAAACTCGGGCACCTATGGCTTACTAGCTGGGAAGGCAACTTGCACCTTCTGACTAATGTATGTTCTATTTGGGAGACTTCAATCTCTATTTGGGAGACAATCAATCATTGTTTCTGGAGTACCATGTTTGCTTCACGATTGCATTTCATTTTTAATTTATTTTTAAATGTTTTAGTATTGAAATATAGAGGGAGAGGCAGAGGGAGGGAGAATCTTAAGCAGGATCCATGCCCAGCATGGAGCTGGATATGGGGCTTGATCACACAACCCTGAGATGATGACCAGAGCTGAAATTAAGAGTCAGACACTTAACTGACTGAGCCAGCCAGGTGTCCCACTGGTTTGTCTATTCTGTTCTTTTGATCTGTGCATCTATTTTTGTGGCAGTACCATACTGCTTTGATTATAGCTTTGCAGTATATCTTGAAATCTGGCACAATGACCTCCAGATTTATTCTTTCTCTAGATTGCTTTGGCTTCTTGAGGCCTTTTGTGGTTCCATGCACATTTTAGGATGATTTGTCCTAACTCTGTGAAAAATACTATTGGTATATTAATAGGGGTTACATTGAATCTGTAGATTGCTTTGGGTAGTATGGGCATTTTAACAATATTAATTCTTAAGGTTCATTAGAATGACTTAACTTTCCATTTGTGTTGACTTTGATTTTTTTTATCAGTATCTTACAGTTTTCAGAGTACATGTCTTTCATCTCCTTTGTTAAATTCATTTCTATGTATTTGATTATTTTGGAAACAATTACAAAGGGTTTGTTTTCTTAATTTCTTTTTCTGCTACTGTGTTATTAGTGTATAGAATCACAACAGATTTCTATATATTAACTTTGTATTTTGAAATTTTACTGAATTCATTTATTAGTTCTAATAGTTTATTGGTGGAGTTTTTAGGGTTTACTATGCATAACATCATCTTATCTGCAAATAGTGACAGTTTTACTTTGTCTTTACCAATTTGGATGCCTTTTTTTCTCTTGTTTGATTGCTGTAGCTAAGACTCCCACTATTATGCTGAATAAAAGTGGTGACAGTGGAAATCCTTGTCTTGTTCCTGATCTTAGAGGAAAAGTTTTTAGTTTTTCACCATTAATATTTCACACAGATATTCACTAGGGTTTTCATATATGGCCTTTATTATGTTGAAGTATGCTTCCTTTAAACCCATTTTGTAGAGAGTTTTTATAATGAATGGATATTGTATTTTGTCAAATGCTTTTTCTGCAACTACTAAGATGATCATATGGTGTTTATCCATTCTCTTGTTAATATGATGTATCATACTGATTGATTTGTGAATATTGAGCCACCCTTGCAACTCTGGAAAAATACCACTTACATGATGTATGATCCTTTTATTATATCTCACACACAGACACACGTGCACGCACACACACACACATCTGTCACATAGGTTGTTATCTTAGACCTTTGACAATTTCAAATTTAACAAGTCTATGTGAACGTGAGTTGAATAATTTAGAAAATCAGCAGTATTTTAAAAATATCACACATTCTATACTTCTTTAACTGTGTCTTGTCCCTTACTACAAGTTGAGGTATGATAATTCTAGCCTAAGTTTCGGAAATTCTTGATGTAGCTATATTTTAAAATGATCAAAGTTAATCAATACAGGGAATCATAAGGGGGTTTACACCTTTTAAATGGCCCTTAAATAAAAAATCTCATTACAGTCATGTATTTTGAAAACACTTTTATATCTTTTTATTAAATTTTGCCCTATAAGGACACCTGAGTGACTCAGTCTGTTAACTATCTGCCTCCAGCTCAGGTCATGATCCCAGGGTCCT
Source organism: Ailurus styani (assembly GCA_002007465.1). Lineage (NCBI taxonomy): Eukaryota > Metazoa > Chordata > Mammalia > Carnivora > Ailuridae > Ailurus > Ailurus styani. The sequence goes on from LNAC01000631.1 coordinate 317,236, forward strand.
GAGATCTAGTCCCATGTCTGTCTCCTTGCTCAGCAGGGAGCCTGCTTCTCCTTTTGCCAGCAGCTTCCCATGCTTGTGCTCTCTCTCCCTCTCTGACAAATAAATGAATAAAGTCTTTCAAAAAAATGTTACCCTTTATGGCCATAAATAATTTTTATTTGTATAAATCTTCCTGAATTAGGATCTCCAAAGCATCATCATAAATTTTATCTGAAAATGATTTTTAAAAATGTCCTTGGTATCATGATGCTATATAGTTTTAAAAAAGACAAATTTTATTGGTGATTTTAAGATAATAAAAAATGTGCACAATTTCAATAGATTCTTAACTTTTTTTTACTTTTAAAATAATTTTTGAGATTAAATTCTGACTTCAATGTACTTATGTTAGATGTAAATATATTTTATTTATAGATACCTTACAGTTTGGTTTATCTTGGACTACTTTCTGAAAACAATCAGAAAAATAATGACAATGAGCTATTTAGAAGTGGCAGCTGGTTTATAAACTTACAGTCATAAGCTGACAAGCAGAAATTATTAGTCCATACTAGCAACATTAAGTCTATTAGTTACTAGGCTTAGTAACATTATCTAAAGTCACAGAGTCAAAATTAAGGAAGAGAGATTACATTGATTAAATTCTATATCATTTTATTTGATAATGAAAAAAAATATGAGTACATCGTTACCAACTCCCTTAATAGCATCATCTTCATTCATATAAAAATTTTTCCTTTTCTTGTTCTCTTTTTTTCTATTCTCCTATTCAACAAAGTTGTTTCTGTCAATATGTGATTGTCCTGCCATTGTTTTTAGTCATCATTGTTAAGGAATGAATGTTTGCATCCTTCCCAGATTTGTATGTATCAAACCCTAACCCCCACTGTGATGGGTTGGCCTCATCATGGGGTTAAAAGTAGAGGAAGAGAGACCAGATCTTTCTCTGTCTTCATATAGCCACAAATATTTTATGGAAAAAAAACCACAAAGAAATGACAGCTGCCTATTAGCTAAGAGAAGAGATCTCTGAATGAAGTCTACCTTGTTAGCATCTTGACCTTGGACTTCCAGCCTCTAGAACAGTGAGAAATAAATTTCTACCATTTAAGTCACATAAGTCTGTGGTATATTGTTATGACATTTCAAGGAGACTAAGACAATCATCTTTTGTCCGAATCTCACACTCTGCAATCTTTCCCTCTACAGTGATGACAACTGTTCCAATTAAGAGCAGTATCAGTTCACAATATCTAGACAAATATTTTTATAAGGGTGATATTCATTGCTAAATCAGTTTATATTACTTTGCTCAGATCACAAAGTTAATAATGCTATGGCAAAATTGATTCATGGCCCTGATAATTTCGTGGAATTAAATATATTTTCACTATTGAGAAAATATTTGCTTTAGTGCCCTAGCTTCTTGGTTCAAAATAACAAGGTTCTAAAATTACAGTAGCTATAAATTATTTTGAAATGTTTTGGGAAACTTACTTCTTTGTTGTAGATAATGTTGTTAAAACAGAGAAACAATAAAGAACCATTAGTTCATGAAAACAAGAGTGTTTTGTTTCATTTTTGGTTCTTCACTATCTTGCTTTCATGAATTAATATTGCTTTATCATTTGTTTATTTGTTGAAAAGCCTGTCTTTAATTCTAATTATTTTTGAGATTTTAAAAAAGATTTTATTTATTTATTTGTCAGAGAGAGTGAGAGAGAGAGAGAGGGAACACAAGCAGGGGAATGGGCAGAGAGAAGGACAAGCAGACCCCTGATGAGCAAAGAGCCTGATGAGGGACTTGAATCCAAGACCCTGGGATTATGACCTGGGCTGAAGGCAGACGCTTAACTGACTGAGCCACCCAGGCATCCCTATATTTGAGATTTTAAAATTCTTTCACCAAACTTACATAAAGGAAATGGGTGCCCAATGGACTCACATACTTCATGGGACCATATACTGACTTTTATCCCTCTAGAGATGCTCACTGACTGACTGGATAGAGGAAATTCATTTTGTGGAAATGAGTTTCTCAAATTATACTTTTCTTTTCAAATGATACTCTGAAGAAGAAACATGCATGCTTATTTATTTTTAACTAAATATTTTGTCATAAAAAACAGAGTTAGTATGTTTTGAGATGATTAAAATCATCACCCAAATAAAACTATTGGTGTCTAGCAATAGAGAACAAATAATTGTGAAACATTTTTAATGTATTATAGTACTAATTATCAAACACTATGCTCTTTGATTTAACTACAAATTTGAAGACAAAATTTTGTTTTTTCCATACTTATATTAGTTTCCTTTATTCTCATTCAACAGAAGATAAAATGACTAATATATCAATCTTTTTCATCATAATTCATTTTAGAACCTAAATACATCATAATTCTTTTCAAATTTAGACACAGAAACTTCTCTGACTTGGGCTGATATTTAATTTTTGTCATGCTTTGGATTCAAACTGCTGTTAGACTATTCAATAATAGATAAATAGTGTTTATGAATGCCAGTCATTCCATACTGTGAATTTATTACACATGAAATATGTGTCTTCCTTATTCTAAAGAATATATAGATTTACTAATGTGTGTTTACATTCATTAAAATGTAGACAAAAGCAAATCATTGGTATAATCCAGTTTTTGAACAGTTTTTGAACAACTTTACCACATATTACCACATAGATTTAGATTTATACACTTTTCAAAGTATAAAAAGCTTGAGCTTGCTGAGCCAAGGCCATTTACAGTGTTTTTACTCTGTTTTAGAATAGTTACTTTGGTATTGACACTAAGGAAATAGTACAATAGAGTAGCTGTAAATCTCACACAGGCCTCTTGTCATGGTTAGTACCTTGGAGACTGTCGTTCTATTGAAGTCAGAGACAACACAATTCTAGATGAATGTAAATTAAATAAATTTATTAATGAATGTCAATTGACTCTACAGCAAATACAACCTTGTTACCAAGCACACACCCTTAAAAGGAGAGGACTGTGTTCATTGAGGGACTATAGGGAGCCATATGTGAGGATAAAGAAATTAAGACAATTTCTCACTGGTTCTGAACTTTGGGTAAGTGTGGAAAACTGTGAGGATATAAGATTATGAGAAGAAATGAGGCTACTAGGCCTAACAAATCTCAAAATTATCTAACAAATGCTTCTTTCTAGAGTTTCACCTTCATGGATGAATATTGCCTGAGAAGACAAATTGCACTACACAGAAGTGCACAGCATAATAGAAGAGTTTCAGATAGCCTGTACAGAGGGTTCTGAAGGACTTAGATTCCATGTTGAAACCACCAAATATTCTTGACCAGACTTTACCATGAGGGACAGTGAATACGTACTGATTCCATATTTCAAGTTTTTTTGGGTAAACACATTGAAGAATGCTGTGAAGCCACAAACTATGATAACACATACTCCACTGTAAGATTCTCTATCAACAGGCCCGAAATTTCCTCCACATTTATCTGTGGGAAACATAAAATACAGGGGAACCCTCTTCTAATTAATATTTAAAAAAGACAAAAACAAGTGATATAAGCTTGCAAAAGAAGGTGAGAATGTATCAGAAAATGACACACAACACAGAAACAATAGCTTAGTATTTCAAAATAATCTCAAAGGAAAACACTTAACATGAATAGAAAATATTATAAGTGGTATAGATAGCCAAAATTCACATACTTGTCACATAAAAAGTGATCAAAATGTAGTTAGATTACAGAAGACCTGAAAAACTTCATTATTAAATATGCGTTAAACCCTAAAACCACAATAATGAAAATATATTTTCAAGTGCTATGGGGCATTCGTAATATTTAATCATATATTAAGTAGTAAGTAAAAATTCAATGTGTTAAAATATAATTTAAAATTTAAACATTAATGACAATAAAAAAATCTCTTTCATGGGAGATTTATTTAAAAATTATCATTAATTATTCACTAATTCCACTACCAGGTATTTACCCAAATAAAATGAAAAACAGTAATTCAAAAGGATATATACACCCATATGTTTATTGCAGCATTATTTATAATAGCCCAGATATCAAGACAACCCAAGTGTCCATCCGTAAGTGAATGGATAAAAAAAAATGTGGTGTATATATGTGTAATACATATACATATATATATATGTATATAATGAGTGTGTGTGTATGTGCACACACACACACACACATATATATACACACACAATGAAATATTAGTCAGTCATAAAAAAAAGAATGACATCTTGTTATTTACAACAATGTGGATGAATCTGGAGGGTATAATGCTATGCTAAGTGAAATAAGTCAGTCAGGAAAAAGACAAATGTCATATACTTTCAGTCATATGTGAAATTTAAGAAACAAAGCAGGGCAACTGGGTGGCTCAGTGGGTTAAAGCCGCTGCCTTCGGCTCAGGTCATGATCCCAGGGTCCTGGGATCGAGGCCCACATCGGGCTCTCTGCTCAGCAGGGAGCCTGCTTCCTCCTCTCTCTCTGCCTGCCTCTCTGCCTACTTGTAATCTCTCTCTCTGTATCAAATGAATAAATAAAATCTTTAAAAAAAAAAAAAAAGAAACAAAGCAAATGAATTAACCAAAAAGAAATGGTCTCTTAAATACAGAGAACAAATTGATGGTTATGAGAGAAGAAGCGGGTGGGGGGATGGGTAAAATAGGTGAAGGGGATTAAGAGTACATTTATTTTGAGAAGTACTGAGAAATGTACAGACTTGATGAATCACTATATTATAGACATGAAACCGATATAACAGTGTATGTTTGTTACACTTCAATAAAAAATTACTAATAAAGATCCCTTGGTCATGTGGAAATTGAAAATAAAGTTGCATTATTTCGGGCGCCTGGGTGGCTCAGTGGGTTAAAGCCTCTGCTTTCGGCTCAGGTCATGATCTCAGGGTCCTGGGATCGAGGCCGCATCGGGCTCTCTGCTCAGCAGGGAGCCTGCTTCCCCCTCTCTCTCTGCCTGCCTCTCTGCCTCCTTGTGATCTCTCTCCCTCTGTGAAAAAAAAAAAAAAGTTGCATTATTTCTATGAAACCACGTAAGGAAGAGGACTAGAGGCATCTATGAAATATAAAGTGGTGCTTGGATACTGACTGGATCTTTTCTTTAATTTCCTTTTATTACCGATACCAGTCTTCACCATAGCCATATCCCATAGCATGTAGAAAAGTATCTAGCATATAACAGGCATTTGATGACCATTGGTGAGTTCTCAAATATTTATCTAATGGAAAGGAGTAGTATAAATACTAATAAAAATATTTTAAAATAAGGACTGCAATGGAAGAATATACCTTCCAGAGAGTAAACTTCTATAAATACACTTTAGTCACAGTATTATTTACCTCATGAAAGGATTTACTTTTTTAATTTTTTTAAAGACTTTATTTATTTATCTGACAGAGAGAGAGAGAGAGAGAGAGAGAGTGCACAAGCAGGGAAAGCAACAGAGGGAAAGGGAGAAGCAGGCTCTTCTCGGAGCAGGGAGCCCAACACAGGGCTCCATCCCAGGACTCTGGGATCATGACCTGAGCTGAAGGCAGATACTTAATTGACTGAGTGATCCAGTGGCCCCACCTAATGAAAGAATATATACAAAAAATATATATGCATGATAAAGGTTACATTTTGATATATTTTTAAATGATCTGGGAGAAAATAGAGTTTCCCACATCAATCCACATATAAATACTAATTTGAGTAAGATCAAGAATAAAATTAAAAATTTAACAAAAAATATAAAATTAAATTCGTGTATTTTTATAGGTGTAGGGTAAGGAAAATTTCTTAAACAAATATATAAATCCCCAAATTCAAAAATGAAAATGTAGATATATTTTGTTACATAAAAATAAAAATTTAAAGAGCAAAAACTAAATAAATACAAATGCAAAGGAACAAAAATAATAAAAGTCTCATTGGAGGGTGGAGAGTTAAAACATAGCTGATGAAAAATTGAACATTATGATAAGCACTGAGCTTATACATAGAAAAACAACTCAACATTAATAGTGGCCAAATGTTAACAGACAGTTCACAAACGGGAAATTCCCAACAACAAGGATGTATTTAAGGTGGGTTTCAAAGTCACAGGCAGTCAATTAAAATAAAAATTCTCATTTTAAGATGGTGCTCTCAGAAGTGCTGGTGAATATAAAAGTCTTTTATATTCAGTTTTGGCAAAGGAGACTATGCATTTTACCTTTCAATAGGATATAACCAGATTCCTAACCCCATTTATTTCACTGTTTTGTACTTTTGCAATAATGTTTTAGTTGCAAAAATAAATTGTTTTATCCATGAAAAGAAAGAATAGTTAGCTATTAAAAAGAATTAGATCTAATGCTGAAAATATAAAGAGATTTCCATTATTTGTTAAATGAGAAAGTATGATAATAATAAAACTCTTGTAATTATATAGTGAAAGCTTTTCCTCAGACTTGTTATTGTGAATGGTCCAAAAAATATGGGATTTGGTTGAGGCAAATAGGAATAGAAAATTGCAGTGTATACTACAATTCTAAAATTGTCACATTCCTATCAAAATCCATGTCTCATTTTCTAATTATATTGTAAAAAACAGATAAAATTGTCACAATGCATAAAAATGTCATGAGGGAAAGGAGTAGTAAACTAAGAGGCCATGATCTCAATATAGTTGTGTTCTTTTACCAATTTGTCTTTTATAACTTTGCAACATGAAGATTTGGGGAGTATATGTTAAAGTTACAATTGGATACTTAATGTTTTAATTTAATAAAGTAAAATATCCTTATTTTTCTCTTATTATTTTTCCTGGATTTCAAATTAAAACACAAAAATGGGTAATAATTTGAGAATCATTGGTTAAAAATTACAATATTTAAATTACATAAGGTATTAATAATAGCAGTATGACTGATAAATTAGCACTTATGAACTCTTATAATGGCTGAGTACTGTGTTAAGCACATGATATGTTTCATCTTTAAACCTACAATTCTGAATAGACTATTTTTATTCCCATTTAATATATGAGCAATATGAGACTTAGGTTAAGTAATTTCATCAAGGTTAAAGAGCAAGCAGTAAATTCAGAATTATAATCCAAGTTTACACTGTTCTGAATAAAAACTGTTTAAAGTTGAGCACTACATTTAACATGAATTTCAATACTTTTTAATCCAATCGTTGGTAGCTTGTAACACATATGGGACTAATATCTCTGAAGATTGTTTTTTCAGTCCCCTTACAAAAATCCTTCTTGACATCCAGTATTTTAAATCAGGGTTTAGTCTTTCATCTTTTATTCTTTCATGCATTCTTTCACCCATTGCTTTTGTAATTATATAGGCAAGATTACATAGAGAATTCTTCCCATCATACATTCTAAAGTTCTTCAAAATCAGTGGTGCTTTCACTTTTCATTCACCATATTAGTGATCTACCCAGAAAAGAGCAAAATCTAAAGTAAAGTTTATGTATGCCAATCACACACCCCTGATTTAATGCAAATAACTTCTCAATGCTTAAAACAGAGTTCTTTGGACACCTGGGTGGCTCAGTGGGTTAAAGCCTCTGCCTTCGTCTCAGGTCATGATCTCAGGGTCCTGGGATTGAGGCCCACATCGGGCTCTCTGTTCAGCAGGGAGCCTGCTTCCTCCTCTCTCTCTGCCTGCCTCTCTGTCTACTTGTGATCTCTCTCTGTGTGTCAAATAAATAAATAAATCTTGAAACAAAACAAAACAAAAAAATAAAGTTCTTTGAATGTAAAAGTGTGAAACTAGAAACTGAGAAGGCAAAGCAAATCAAAAGCTTATTTGGGGTCTTTAAGGAATTTAAATCCAGGAGAGTCAGGTTCAAGAACCTGAAATGTGTTTGGTGTTGGGGTAAGCAATTAGAACTCTGTATTTCAAATATAGGGGGTCTGTCTCAGATCACCGATTATTTGGAAGCCATTGTTTTTCACCCATCCCCATTATTTGAGTCCTTCACCATCTGGCCAAAATGACTTCCAGGGAATTTAAAGGACCAATGCCTTTTCTTTCATCTTCATTTTTCTTTTTTTCGCTTTTGTGGATGAAAAGCAGCCGTATATACAGGAGGAATTTAAACCTGTGCAGGTCGAGAGAAACAGATGTTTCTCCAAAGAAGACATCCAAATGGCTAACAGACACATGAAAAAGGGCTCAACATCACTCAGCATCTGGGAAATACAAATCAAATCCACAATGAGATACCACCTCATAACAGTACGAATGGCTAAATTTAACAAGTCAGGAAGCAACAGATGTTGGTGAGGGAGTGGAGAAAGGGGAAACCTCCTACTCCATTGGTGGGAATGCGAGCTGGTGCAGCCACTCTGGAAAACAGCATGGAGGTTCCTCAAAAAGTTGAAAATAGAGCTACCCTAAGACCCAGCAATTGCACTACTGGGTACTTACCCTAAAGATAAAAACGTAGTGATCTGAAGGAGTATGTTCACCTTCATGTTTATAGAAGCACTGTCTGCAATAGCAAAACTATGGAAAGGGCCCAGATGTCCATCAATGGATGAATGGATAAAGAAGATGTGGTATACATATACAATGGAATATTACGCAGCTATCATAAAATGAAATCTTGGCATTTGCAATGATATGGTTGGAACTGGAGGGTATTATGTTAGGTGAAATAACTCAATTAGAGAAAGACAATTATCATATGATCTCATTGATATGTGGAATTTAAGAAACAAGGCAGAGGATCATAGGGGAAGAAAGGAAAAAATGAAATGTGACAAAACCAGAGAGGGAGACAAACCATAAGAGTCTTAATCTTAGGAAAAAAACTGAGGGTTGCTGAAGGGGATGGGTAGTGGATGGATGGGGTAACTGGGTGATGGACATTGGGGAAGGTATGTATTTTAATGAGGACTAGGTATTATATAAGACTGATGAATCACAGACTTGTACCCCTGAAACAAATAATCCATTGTATGTTAATTATTTGAATGTAAATAAAAATAAATAAAGCTTCCTTAGAGATATGAATTTGATTATTTATTATACTTTTGACAAGTTATTCCTTTTAATTATTTAAAATACCTATAAGAAGCTAGAACATGGTGTATATTTTGTAATAGATCAATGGAGAGTATACCCATGTCTATATGTAAATACATACTCATCCATCATTTCATTCATATGTTTATGTAAAGGCAATTTCCTATTCCCCTTCTCATCATATCATATCAGGAAGCACATGATATTAATATGATTTTTTTGTAAGTAATGCTAATATTGATTACTTAATTAAAGTGGTGTTTAAAACCATTCTCTACTCTAAAGTTAATATTTTTCCCTTTCCATTCTCTATGTATTAGAAAGGCATACCTGAATCCAGTATAAACTCAAACTTTGTTGTTTAGAGATTATATTAAATTATTGGTCTAAATTGGTATAAATTTATATTACAACTGAATATATTGTGCAGTATGCCTTTTAAAATACAAACTATTTTTGAGAAGCTAAACTGCTTATTTCATTGTAGTAAATCATGTCTAATTGCTGAAATTGTAAACTGGGACAATTTGTTGATTGATACTGCTATTTATTTCTTACATGTCTTTAAGTTTAAAATTTTAGTTTCTAGTTAACAAGAATAAAAATTTACTATTTTAATAATTTTTATGGAATTATTAATTTGCACACATGGAAATTTGATTTGAGGACAAAGATCAGGAAAATATTAGCTTTCATATTAATTGTACATAATTAAAACTGCTAATTTTGTTTATAAATGACATTCTTGACCCTAACTACATTTGTAATTTCTATATCACTACCAAGTGTAAAGACACACATCCTGCCTCAGAAAGTGTTTATCAAGCTAGCTCAGGCTTTACATGATGGTGGTTGGTTTCTAAGAGAGTGAGCTAAAACATACAAAGTTTCATGATGTCTAGGCTTGAAAGTGATAATAGTAATCCCAATAGTTTATTAGTTTTTTTGATAATAGTATATAAAAATCAAGGTTAAAATAATGTAAATAAAAATAACTGGGTCAATCAGAGAAAGACAATTATCATATGATCTCTCTGATATGAGGAACTTGAGGGGCAGGGTGGGGGGTTNGGTAGGGATAGGGTGGATGGGTTATGGACATTGGGGAGGGTTTGTGCTTTGGTGAATGCTGTGAAAGATGTAAGCCTGATGATTCACAGACCTGTACCCCTTGGGCAAATAATAAAAATAAAATTAAAAAAAAATTAAATTAAATTAATAAAGAAAAAAAAGAACTGGGTAATTAGCTAATATTCTTTAATAGTGATTAGTAATCAGTAATGATATTGGTGTGTAATTATAAATAAATATTGATATGAGTCAATGGATTTATAGCCTTCACTACCAGCTATCCTTAAAATGTCTATATTTGTGTTTTACAATACATGTTAGCTGGTTGTTTTTTTTTTCCAAGAAAACTATTTTTAGTATGCTTTGGTTAACCAAAACTTCAAAACTTATTTTCAAGTAAGTTGTCTCTTAAGGTACTAAAAATACATTTTAATAATTATTTAATTTTTAGTAAGTATAAATGAAAATATTTGGAATTGACTTTGTTTGGGATTGCCACCAAAATTAAAAGCTTCTGCATGGCAAAGGAAAACATCAACAAAACAAAAAGGCAATGTACCAAATGGGAGAAGATATTTTCAAATGATATATCTAATAAGGGATTAATATCCAAAATACATAAAGAACTTACATAACTCAACACACACACACACACACACACACACACACACACACACACACACACACTCCAATTTAAAAAAAATGGGCAGACAACCTGAATAGACATTTTTCCAAACAATATATCCAGATGGCCAACAGACACATGAAAAGATGCTCAGCATTATTCATCACCAAGAAAAGGCAAGTCAAAACCACAATCATCTTATAACAGTCAGAATGGCTAGTATCAAAAGTGTAAAGACAATATAAATTTATAGACAAACTATTTTTAAGGAAAATTGCTTGGATATTTTATTACTGAGCATTTCAATGAGAGATATTTAGTACTAAATATTGTCTTTTTTAAAATCTATGCAATGGCCCTTTTACTATCTGTCTTCTCTGGTTGGTCGATGGAATCTGAATGGAAATATACTTTTAAAAATAAATATTTCTCATTTTCTTAGATAACCAGTCAATAGTTCTTGAATTTTATGGGCTTGTTTTCAAAAATGCACACTAGAATAGAGTTTCTTCTTTTGACATGAAAAATTATGGTAACTAAAAGCCAAGGCACTAGGGTATTCTTTCAGAGAATTAAAAACAAAACAAAACAAAACAAAAAAACAAAAAAACTCAGAGAAAAGGAGACTGCCAATTAGAAACATAAAACCTTGATTATAAATTTTAAGAATAATGCTCAATTGAATTGTTGCCAAATATTATGGAAATGATCATGGCCATTTTGATCATGAAATGAACCTCATATTTTTGTCCAAAAAAAAAAGTCTTCTTAACCTTTTCTAGTTACCCATACTGTTATTGTTTATTACCTTTTAAAAATTAAAAATATCAGGCAGTTTACCTGGGGTAGGAAATGCCTTGTGTCAAGTCTTTGCAATGTTTTATAAGGGCTATTATTTGCTATATATATTGCAAGAGAATATGCATATATTCTCGGGCAAAAAATTTTTGTCTTTGTTTATATCCTGTATTGTATAATTTTATCTATTGTTCTTTTAATCCCTATTCTTTCTTACTCTGCTTATCACCGATTTTTTCCTTTTAGTTTCATAGTATTTATCTTACTCTTTTCCTAACTTTTTAAGACAGATGTGGCCATGCAAATAAGGATGAATTGTCAGACAGTACCATATATGATAAAGAAGTTTTCCACTGAAAAAAGAATCACAGAACCAGATCACTAACAGTGTATGGGTTGCCTGTCACCCTTGTACTCTGCAGCACATCCAAGAAATATGGCAAAGTGAATGTCAGAGTTCAAAAGAGAAGGCTTTACCTTTGGTGTGAAAGACTTTTTTGGCTGCCTAATTAGAGTCAAATGGAAAATGCTTTCACTTTTCTACTAATGGATAAACATTTCTGAGCAAGATTTCTTACAGATCCCAAAAAGCGCTGTCCAATTTAACAACCAGTTCCTGGCAGTAGCCACCTTGGTGCCGAACTGCTTCTTTTTTATTAACTTGCCTTTTCCACACTTGGTTCAATTTGGTCCTCATGTTTGCTCTCACCTCACATTCTCTACAAAATAAAATCTAGGCATTTGTCTCAGGTTCTGCTTTCTGCCTAGGCTAGGTCAGAGAGACTTTCTTACTCTTCATAGTGATATCCAACAAGCATGATATACGAAAGGGCAATTTTAGTGCCACTCATAAACATAGACATAAAAACAAAATTCCTATAGAAATTTTTAACAAACTAATCCAACTTTATAGTCAAGTGGCAACTAGACAAAGATATTATTGACTAAAGATAATTAAGCAAATTCTATTTACCCCAAGAATGCAAGTTGGAATTTACTTTAGAAAAGTGAGTTAATATAGTTAAAATATATATACAGTCATAGATAAAAAATGTGCTATTATCTACTAAACATAGGAAATGATAAAATTCTATGTGCATATTTGACAAAAACATATTCCAAGTGAGAATTAAATGAATGGATTTACTCTAACAAGTGGTAAAACATTTTCTCACATCAATATATGTCTCCATAGATGTTTTTTACCAGGTTGAGATATTTCCTCAACTTTGGTTTTCTCCTTCAAATATATCTTGAAATATATGTATGTAAATAAACTGAAACATATAGAGACAGATGGCAAATATTATATCCATGGAAGTATGGAGATCCCCTTAAAAGTTAAAAATAGAACCACCCTCCAATCCAGCAATTGCACTACTAGGTATTTACCCAAAGAAAACAAAAATAAAAATTCAAAGGGATGCATGCACCCCAATGTTTATAGCAGTACTACTACAATATCCAAATTATAGAAACAGCCCAAGTGTCCATCAACTGACAAATGGATTAAGAGGTATAAATATGTGTGTGTGCGTGTGTACATACATACATATATATATATATATATATATAATGATATTACTTAGCCATAAAAAAGAATGAAATCTTGCCCTTTGCAACAATGTGGATGGAGCTAGGGAGTATTATGTTAAGTCAAATAAGTCAGAGAAAGACAAATACCATATGACTTCTCTCACATGTAGAATTTAAGAAACAAACCAGCAAAGAGAATAAAGAGAGCAAGAGAGAGGCAAACCAAGGAACAGGCTCTTAACTATAGAGAACAAACTGAGGGTTATTAAAAGGGAGGAGGGTTGGGGGATGGGTGAAATAGGTAATGGGGACTAAGAAGTGCACTTGTGAGGATGAACAACGGATGATGTATGGAAGTTTTGAATCACTGTATTTCACACCTGAAACTAATATTGCACTGTATTCTAACTGACTAGAATTTTTAAATAAATAAATAAGTGAAATTTCCAGCAAAAGAAAAAATGTATCCATGGATAAGAAGACTCAATAACTCAATATCACATTAATGATATTGTCCTAAGGGCACCTGTGTGGCTCCGACTGTTAAACATCTTCCGTCAGCTCAGGTCATGAACCTAGGTTCCTGGAATGGAGTCCCACATATGGCTCCTTGTCTAGTGGGGAGCCTGCTTCTCCCTCTGCCCCTCCCCCTGCTTGTGCGGTCTCTCACTCTCTCTCAAATAAATAAAAGAAATCTTTAAAAAATAATTTATCCAAATCAAAAACTCAACAGGATATTTTGTGGAAGTTGTCAAACTGATTTTAAATTTTATATAAAAATACAAATAACTAAAATAAGATAAACATGATAAAGAAATACAAAGTTGAAGGATTATCCAACTTATAACTAGACTTATTTATTTATTTATTTATTTATTTATTTATTTATTTATTTATTATTTCTTTATTTTTTTCAAAGATTTATTTGTTTTATTTTAGAGAGAGTGAGAACAAGATGGGGGAGGAACAGAGGGAGATAATCCCCAAACAGATTCCCCACTGAGCTGATAGCCCTGAATGGGATTTGATCTCATAACCCATGAAATCATGATCTAAACCAAAACCAAGAGTTGGAGGCCCAACTGGCTCAGATACCCAGGCACACCTCCACCTTATAACCAGATTTATTAAAAATATATAATAAATAAGAGACTCGTGTATTGATGTGAGAATTAAGAAAAATACCAATGCAACAAAATAAATAGTTGGAATAAAACTTATGCATATATAGAAAATTGATTCATAATAAAAATGACACAGCAGAGGAGTTGAGAAAGGATTGTCTTTTTAACATACATAAGCAGTATAAATTCCAATTGACAACAGACCTATCTAATAAAGAAAAAGTAGTAAATCTCTGAAGAATAATAAATTAATGAAATGATGGAGATGATTTCTGAATAAAGATCAAAAACACTAAGTACAAAAGGGGAACTAATGAATTTGGCTTAGAAAACTATGGCATATTTGGCTAACTAACAAATCTGTTTATTAAAGAACATCAGAGACATAATGAAAAATGAGAGCAAGGGGCGCCTGGGTGGCTCAGTGGGTTAAAGCATCTGCCTTTGGCTCAGGTCATGATCTCAGGGTCCTGGGTTCAGGCCCGCATCAGGCTCCCTGCTCAGCGGGGAGCCTGCTTCCTCCTCTCTCTCTGCCTGCCTCTCTGCCTACTTGTAATCTCTCTCTCTCCATCAAATAGATAAATAAAATCTTAAAAAAGAAAGAAAGAAAGAAAGAAAGAAAGAAAGAAAGAAAGAAAGAAAGAAAGAAAGAAAGAACAAAGAAAGAAAGAAGAATGAAAGAAAGAAAGAAAGAGAAAGAAAGAAAGAAAGAAAGAAAGAAAAGAAAGAAAGAAAGAAAGAAAAGAAAAATGAGCACAAGATTGGAAGAAAATATCTGCACAAATTATCACCCAAAAAAGTGTTCACACTCAAAAAACAAGACTTCCTACAAATAACTAAGAAAAACATGTTTAACCAAAAGAAAGTAATATGAGCAAAATCTTGAAGGCTCACCTCAAAACAGAGGAAATCTAAGTGACCAATGAACCTATGAAAAAGTTGGAAATTCAACAATACTGGGGTTCCTGGGTGGCTCAGTGGGTTAAAGCCTCTGCCTTCGGCTCAGGTCATGATCTCAGGGTCCTGGGATAGAGCTCCGCATTAGGCTCTCCACTCAGCAGGGAGCCTGCTTCCTCCTCTCTCTCTGCCTACTTGTGACCTCTTTCTCTGTGTCAAATAAATAAATAAATAAATAAATAAATAAATAAATAAATAAATAAATAAAATCTTAAAAAAACAATATTTAGGGAAGTGTAAATTGAAATCATAGTACGATATAACTAGTCAGTAAAAAATTAAAAGTCTAACAATATCAACAAGAACTCTCATATTTTTAATTGAAATATAATTAACAAGCAATGTTTTATTAGTTTCAAGCGTACAGCATAGTGATTTGACAATTCTATATACTACCCAGTGTTCACTGTGGTAAGTGTAGTCATCATCTGTCACCACACAATGTTATTGCCATATTATTATTGACTGTATCTCCTATGTTCTTCTTTTCATCTAGTCTGTGCCTTTTAATCCCAAACTAGAGCTCTCATGTATTCTTGGTGAGAAGGTAAACTTGAATGACTACTTTGATGTTCTGTATTTATTTTATTATATTAAAGAAATCAGTATTCTATAACCTAGAGATTCTACTCCTATGTTATACAATTGCCGCACACATACACAAACATCCCCCCCTACACACACAATACATACAAAATGTATTTAAATCATACATTTAAAATATTTATTGCGAGATTACTTGGTATGACCACAATTTGATAACAATACAAAGATTAAGCAACCAATACATAAGTGAATACATTGCGATTGTATGCATCCAAGAGAATAGTACAGAATAACAAACATTAATGATATAGAGGTACTAGAAAAAACTTTAATAAATCTTAGAAACATATTACTAAAGGAAAACTGTCAGACAAAGGAACATTAAATGAATGAACAATTTATATAATTTTTATAACAGAATGATCTATATTATTAAGAACTGTATACATGGGTGCTAAGCTGAAACAAAAATTAAAAATTAATTACTATAAATTTCAGGTCAATGTTAACCTTTAGAGGATGGGAGGGTTTTGGTCAGGAAGTTGCATGTAGGGTCTACTGGACATGCCAGCAATGTTCTATTTGTTGACAAGGGCAGTCATTGCATGGGTTTATGTTATTGTAATTTTTAAATTTTATACTGTAAATTTA
Source organism: Ailurus styani (assembly GCA_002007465.1). NCBI lineage: Eukaryota > Metazoa > Chordata > Mammalia > Carnivora > Ailuridae > Ailurus > Ailurus styani. Next base: position 333,607 of record LNAC01000631.1, read on the forward strand.
TGATTTGTCATTTTTCTATTTTCATATTTCACAGAAAAATATTTAAAGATAAATTTTCTTTAACTTTTTATGTTATTATAAAAATGAGTTGCTCCCCTTTTGACTGTATTCTTTGTTTCTGAAACTGATGTAGTAATATTCCATTTTATAATTATTTCTCTTAAAAGTTAGAAGATAGGGCAAAAGCAAACTAAATGTAAATTATCTTTAATGATCTTAGGGGTACCTTTTTACATTTTATTCTCACTTATAAAATTGGGGTAATAATAATGTAGTTTATTGAGTTGGTACCCTACAGAGAACCTTATAAACCTTTAAGTGATGGGCATGGTGAGGACGAGGCAATTTTAAAACATTTATACATGAAAATGACTCCTTCAGAGTCCCTCGCCTCTGACTTGGCTAAAGCAATTTAGAATGAACTGATTGAAACAGAACTTTTCACCTCAAATCATTGGCCTACAATAATATTGATCTCACATATGCTTCACAGAGAAAGTTTAAGTAATAACTACCTCACCATCTTCTGAATTCCTCAATTCAAATAATTGTCCAAAGATCAACATCAAAATTTACATAGCCTTCACACCAATTCTGCATTTTAACAAGATCCGTGGTGATTTGTATGAACAATTAAAATTTCTTAAGGACTGAGCTACAGTACTCTAAAGAATCATATTTTGTGATATGAAAGTATAAAATATTACATCCTGTATTATTAGAGGTTATATAAACGTCATAGCAAATTGAACATTAAAGCTAATAATATTTTTGCAGTTGAATAATTTCAACAAAGGGTTTAAAGGAACACCCAAATACACGATAGAGGGTGTTGACGTGGAGAAATGTTTTTAAAAATCAAAGGAAATAGAATTATTGCAGCTATTTGGAGTGAAATATTTAGTACAGTAGAATTAAGAGGGAAAAAAAGAGGGAAGATTTTAACACAGAATACATTAAGTACAATTATGATAAAAAACTATGTTTTGGGGGCACCTAGGTGGCTCAGTCTGTTAAGAGTCTGCCTTTGGCTCAGGTCATGATTTCAAGGTACTGGGGAGGGCCCCATGTCAGGCTCCCTGATAAGTGAGGAGTCTGCTTCTCCCTCTCCTTCTGAGGACCTTCTGGACCTCTCCTTCCTTCTGCTCATGCTCTTTCTCTCTCTCTCTTTCTCAAATAAAGAAATAAATAAATAAAATCTTAAAAAGATGTATTTTTTAAGTAAATTCAAAACTGAGTTTTTCCTATAAAATATGTAATAAACTTGATACACTTAGTTTTAGTAATATTGTCTTCCAGTTGTTTAGAACTTCAGCTACTCATCAGGAACATAAAATGGTATAGGAAATTTTACTCATGTCTAGTGTCCAACACCCTTAGGGTTTTCATTATTGTTTTTTGTTTTCCTATTTTGGAAAGTAGAAAAGCCTTTATTTATACTTTAATTTCTACTGTGTACAGAATATAATTTATATAATTCATGTTAGTAATAATTTAATGTACATGTTCCTTCTACTATTTGTTATAGTGACCAAAGCATAGTAATATCTTTAAATGTAATAATCAAGCATATTAATACTTATATTTTCACAATAGCAGGGTATTAAAAAACCCACATAATATTTATTCAGCTTTATTTCCTCCTGTCATTCCAGAATAATGTAGGTGGCTAATAAATCACAGTGACACTGTGCTCTCCTTTGTCAACTCCCAGGGAGGTCAGAGTTGCATAATTCCTGGTCTTCATGGAAAAGCACTTCCTGGAGTTTTGCAAGACATGATCTTTGTGTACAAATGTCAGGGTCCTGTGTGCTGCTGTGCTTCTTCAAGGGATTACAACCGCCTACATCCTGAAACAACACTCAGGCTCTCCAATTGCATTGTCATGTATTATCTGTGCCCACCAATTATGGAATGGCAGCATCCTCAAATAACCCTCCATACCATCTGTTCCTTATTAGAGAATGGGGTATAAATATCAATAATACTTCATCTTGACCATGTGTGTCAGGTAGAACTGTGAAGCACAATGGCTTTCTCTGCAGCATCCTTCATTCAACACCCTCCTCCCTTCTCCTCCCACTACCAGTCTTTTCAGCTGCCCCTCCTAGCAACTTCTTGCAGCTTCTTGAATTCCCCATCCCCATTTTCTTCATCTTTAAATTGGACAACGAACACATGAGATGAAAATTCTAAGAAGAAAATAAGTTAAATATGTGTAAAGCAAGCCACTGTCTTGGCCTGCATTAAGTGCTAGATAGATCACTTCCAAATGCAAAATGATTGTACCTATTCAGTTTCCATACAGTAAGTTAAGATTTTGTGAGTGCAGCAATTAAATATTGTAGTGACATTTGTGGCAAGACTTATCTCTCAGGGGTGACTTTCCTACTGGACTAAAGTATATTTCATCTTTAGAAAAACACATGGAGATATAACAGGTCATACAGTGAGACACTTGGTAAAATACAAATGCAAATATCCATATGTTTATATATATATATACACAAACATATATATATACATATATATACACACATAAACATACATATGTATATACACACACACACATATATATATATAAATGTAATATCTGCATTTTATCATCAGTACTTATGCACAGATTTGGGGTTATTGTTTTATTTTATGTGTTAAACTTCACAGATTATATAATGGTCACTATAGAAATAGTACCTTCTTTTACATAAAAGTAATTAAGATGCACAGAAGGTTACCATGTTCAATCTTTTGGTTTCACCTTCCTGAAATTGGAAACTGAATATTGTTTATAGAGGTCCTTCACTCCTAAAATTGCATTCTTGCATTTATGTTGGCCTTCAGGGAAAATGCAAACACATTGATTTAACTTAGTAGAAGAGGACACAACATTTTTAAATGTAATTTTTGTGTTAATGGAAATGCACCCAGAGGACCAAGGGCTGAACCACATTTTAAATCAATTTGAATGGGCAAGATTCAAATTCTAAATACCTCTTTGATTACCCATGGGGAAAACCTTATTTAGTATAGGTTTTAAAATGTGCACCTTAAAACATTTTAAACAATAACTGTGCTACAAACAAAGCATAATAAAAAAATGTCATTATTTTAATAATCTACTACACAGTAGATAAACAAGCCAATTTTAAATACATTTGATATTGGCTTATCTGAAATATATTTTTAAATACATTATTAAACAAGATTAACATGACTAACCTTACAATGGCTGTTCTAAAATATTTAAATTGGAAGAGCATTAAAAGCAACTCAATTTTAGTAAGGATGAATAAAAGCCTGGGTTTAGAAAATTATCTCAAATCCTTAGATTCATTTAGTGACAATTCTCTGCTTCTGAAATAAATGGAGCAAGCAAGAAGTCAGTAACATAGTATTCTTTTTTAATATAGAAAAACGTGTGAAAGCACTTATTTTATGTCTGTTTCTTTGAATTCTATTCCTTCTGGCTAATTTTGGCCCCAACATTTTGGTTTTGTATAGCTATTTATCAAGAAAACCTGTAGATATTTTGGTTTGTACTTAGGATATCAGGAGATTTTCTTGGCCTGAATAATTTTATTTATTTATTTTAAAGGATTTTATTTATTTGACACAGAGAGAGAGCACAAGCAGGAGGAGCAGCAGGCAGAGGGAGAGGGAGAAGCAGGCTCCTGCTGGGGGGGAGCCTGTTTGTGGGGCTTGATCCCAGGACTCTGGGCTCAGGACCTGACCTGAAGGCAGACGCTTAACCAACTGAGCCACCCAGGAGCCCCCTGGTCTGAATAATTTTAAACTATAACTGTTTCCTTGTTTGTGGTCTTCTTTTCCATCATCTTTATCATCAAAAAAATTTTTAACATGTTTTGATACATATTGTTACATATAGAATAATACTCTTTTTTTTATTAAAAGATTTTATTTATTTATTTGACACAGAGAGAGAGATTACAAGTAGGCAGAGAGAGAGGAGGAAGCAGGCTCCTTGCTGAGCAGAGAGCCCGACGTGGGCCTCGATCCCAGGACGCTGAGATCATGACCTGAGCCGAAAGCAGAGGCTTTAACCCACTGAGCCACCCAGGCGCCCTAGAATAATACTCTTGATAGAATAAAACAGTTGAGTTTATAATCGGATGCAACACTGATGCAGATAGAGCTGGAAGGACATAGAAAACTATCTATTAGTAGATTTCACAGTATACATAACATATAATAGACAAGGATCTCTATAGAGTTAAATGAAATGTTGAGCTTGATATCAGTGCCATATAAAGAGAAAAGGTCGATATATGATATTCAGCTACTGAGGGATTTGTGATGACTTGCATTTGTCATTATTTGTGTTCTCTTTGGATTCATTGGCAGTTTTTTTTTAGTGAATCACAATGAAGCTGGTAGTATGCATGTGAGCAGTCCCAAAGTTTAAAAAAACTTCATCATGTTTGAGAGTTCCTTTGTAATCAGTAATAGACATTTTATAATACGAAGTAAAACTGATGTATAAATCTTGTAAATGACATCTGAAAAGAACCCAGATAGGCTGATGAAAAACAAATGGCATCTAATGTATTTTTCACATTGACTATGTCAGTGATTTATGATGTTGTCTAAGATGCTAAATATACATCATAAATCCCTCCAACAGAAGTCTTATTGTTTTCATTCATCTCTTTTTCCACAAGCCAACACTTCCTCTTTTTATAAACTTCGTTGTATGAAAAGAATCATTATTTTTAAATGCCATTTTAATCCAATGATTTTACATTGGATGCAAAAACCCAATGAGAGGTGTTTTTTTCATTTGTTTGTTTGTTTTTGCTTGTTTGTTTTATTTTAACTTCAGTAAAGAAGGTACCCAACTGGAAACAAGTGTTTCCATTCAAGATTTCCTCTCTGTGAGGAAGGGGGAAAAAAAAAAAGGTAAAACATACCACAGCTCACTGTACTGGTGTCAATTTTATCTTGAGTGACACACTCACCTAACAGAAGGATGGAAGAGAAAGAAAAATGAGTGTAAAATGATATGTAATATCTGCACATTGCACTAAGTCCAATAATATGTTACTTATTGTATTTATTCTGGCTGAATTATAATTTTTACTATTTGTTAGTGAACATACCAGTTATATTTCAATTCATTTCTAAGTGTTTCTGTAATAATGCTATTAAATAACATGAAAAGTGAAAACATTAACAAACATGGAATACAGAGATTAGGGCCATGAATTTATTACTGTATGTCCACTTGTCTACTAATGAAAGAAAATAACTGTTTTCATCAGAGAAAAATGTAAAATATGTTTTTTGAGCTTAACTTAAGTTTCCCAGGAAATATTATACAATCTATTTTTCCCTGGGGATAGCTTTCTATAAGACAAGAGGAACCAATTATCACTGAAAAGCTGGATTCAAGGCTATCCAAAGTAACGTAAAGTAATATTTGAATCTTTTATCAAAGACCATTGCCATCAGAAGTTTGCATCATTTTTGCACTGTTGGGTTAAACATTCTGTCAAAAAATTATATTAAGCTGGTTGCATGACTTTTAACATGATTTATGTTAGTATGCACAATGACAATGTTTGGGGAACTTAAGAGTACTGCTTGTATTAGACCTCATTACAGACTTTATAATGAGATCCTTTAATTTGGAAGTGGTCTTGATAACATGAGATATGGAAAAGAAAATAGGTGTGGAGCAAAAAATATATAGTATTAAAATTAGGAAGCATCAAAATAAGATAAAATGGTTATAGCAAGAGGAGTGTGAAAAATGTCTTTCTAAAGAGTTTGGAAAGATAATATATTTGAGTTTGAAATCTGACTTCCAAATTTTGTATTAAAATGTGCTGTGATCCAGGTTTTAGAATCACAACCTACAAAAAGAAGAACAATCTAATTCTCAAATTAAACAAAGTCAAAAGTAGACCACTGTTTATGGATTGATTCTTGATGAAATAGAAATTTAGGAAGATTCCAGAACTGAAATGGAGTTCTCAACTTTTATGTGAAGCTTGACAGCACAAGACTAAACAAGGAAAATTAATTGTGAGTGAAAAATACTTTATAAGAATATTTAAGGTACTAAAATAAAAATACCTGCATCATTTCAACCTTGAGTATTTGTCTTGGAATATGTTTTTAAAAGTTTAACTAACCTTCCAGAATATTTATTAGTCAAACTGAACATATTTATACTTCTTATTTATGTCAAGCTTCCATTCATTGTGTTCTTTGTATTAAGAAATAAAGAATAACTGGGACCCCTGGGCAGTTCAGTCTGTTAAGTGTCCAACTATTGGTTTAAGCTTGGGTCATGGTCTCAGGATCTTTAGATCAAGCCCCTTTTCAAGCTTCACACTCAGTGGAGAATCTGCTTGAAGATTCTCTCCATCTGCCCCTCCCCACACCTACATGATCTCTCTCTGTCTCTCTCTCAAATAAACAATAAATCTCAAAAAAAAAAAAAGAAATAGAGAATGATTTATATGACATGGTCTCTGATATCAAAATGGATGGGTTATGGACATTGGGGAGGGTTTGTGCTTTGGTGAATGCTGTGAAAGATGTAAGCCTGATGATTCACAGACCTGTACCCCTTGGGCAAATAATAAAAATAAAATTTAAAAAAAAAAAAAAGGTTATATTGAAAAGGGAGAACAAATTGCATATATAATACAGTATAACTATATAACTACATTAGTTAATGTGCATTTTGTAAGTGAAAGATGAAGTTTAGTTACATAGTTAGAATTTAGCTTAAACTAGAATTATAATTACCTTACTCTATAGATACAGAATACATAGATGACTGTGAGTGGATATTAATATGCAATGGATATTTAGTGAAGAGATTTTTCAAGCACATGATTATTTGGCAATAAGGAACATTTATTGATTCTTGAAAGAAGTAATGAATCAAAGATGTATTTTTGAATTAGTGTTATGCAGAAATAATTTAGTAATACTACTGAAGTGAGAAAGATTATGTGGCCTTAAATTTGTGGGAGTCAATGGAAAGTAGAGTAATTAGTGTGTCTTTTAAACTTAGGGGAAAAAAAGTATATTAGAAGGATACACAGAACATTTTTATCTGGAAAACTTCATAGATTTTTTTAAATTTATTTTTTATTTTTTTACTTCATAGTTTCTTTATTCATTCTGTAAGAACTGGTGAAAGTCCCATTCAAGACTGACACTGAAAGAGAATTTCAGAGACACTACCTGGATAAAGTAGAGTCAAAAAAAGAAAGCTTGGGCACCTGGGTGGCTCAGTGGGTTAAAGCCTTTGCTTTCGGCTCAGGTCATGATCCCAGGATCCTGGGATCGAGCCCCACATCGGGCTCCCTGCTCAGTGGGGAGCCTGCTTCCCCCTCTCTCTCTGCCTGCCTCTCTGCCTACTTGTGATCTCTCTTTCTCTGTCATTAAATAAATGTCATTTAAATAAATAAAAAAAAATCTTTAAAAAAAAAAAGAAAGAAAGCTTATGCCAAAATATTACTAACTGAACACCCATAGTATTTATTGTCAGTGAAAGTACAAATTAATATTTGGAGGCTGCTAGACAATTTCTTTATGTCACGTCTAATTTCTTTTTCCTCTAGACAGTCAAGTTTTTAAAATAATTTTTAGTGATCGATCTCAACTAATGGGTCAGGCAAAATAATTGTGAATATAATAATGTAGGTAATTTTGGTTATATATATATCCAGCATACATATGATAGATATTTATACTCACTATATTTTTATTTTTGTTTTATGGGCTTTCTGGGTATTACAAACTGTCTAAAAATTAGACCTTTCGATAAATGTTGCACAGCATCCTGAGCATCTGAATCTCACCCTGAAGTGGTTAGCTCATCTATCGTCAATTACAGTCAGCCTGAGTTCATTTTTAAAATTAATGGGCAGCTTTTTCTCCCAAAGAAATATGTAAATACAGCATATTAAAAGTGGAATTCTAAAACATTCTATTTCACCTTTTTTGAAAGCTTCTTAATAAATTCCTATTATTTTCAAAAACCTGAAACTCTTCATTTAATCTAAGAATTTTAGGTAAACTATAAAAAATAAAGCATTTCCAAGTCTATGAGAAGGAAGTCCTGGATGGGGAAATCTACTTTTAAAAAACTACTTCTTGCTAAGAAGAGAAAAGTTCCTAAGCAATTGTGTGTCAGGCGTTTTGCATCCCATTGTTCAGTAGAGACAGTTTCATTTTTCCCTTAACCAGGTCCCAGGCCACACTTCCAGTCTCCACCGAGCCCCACTCCACCACATATTGAATATACCATTACTCTGAAATGAGCCAAAGCAAGTTTTTCCTAACATGCCAAACAATTACAACATCTTATTTACTGTGGTAAATAAAACAGATTATTGTCCCTAAGATTTAAATTGCTACATTAATTTTATTTGTAACCTGGTTAAGTAGTTCACGAAGGCAATGTTAGTAATTAGCCTTTCTTTTCCTCTGTTAGTTTTTAAATATTTATGATTCTTATGCTCTGGTCCACCTTTTTTAATATTCAAGTACTATTTTGCACAAAATGAAAATTAAACATAGATGAAAGCAAACTCCATAGAAAGCCTCAGACTTCTATTTGGGATATTTACTAGCTCTTCTTTGAGGGTTGACCTGCCCTGATGCTGCACTAATGCAAATTATGTATTCAAGATAGCAATGTTCTCCAAAAGATGAATACAAACAGCTAACTTCTCATTTCTTCCTAGCCCATGCATACTACCAAACACAAACAGTAGCTATGGAACAGTAACTATGGAACAGTAACTGTGGTAATTGGTTTAAAGTGACTGTAAATTGAGTATTGGGAAAGAGAGAGGCAAGGTGGACCGCCTCAATAAACAAAAAATAAATCAATTTGATTTCAGTTAGGAGAATAATAAAATACTGTTTGACCACTCCTCTCACCAAGAGCCAGAATGTTCCACTGAAGAATTGTGTTCAGAAAAAAAATATGTATATATATTTAATTATATATAGAATATGTAAATATGTCCATATTTATATAAAATATAAAGTGGATGAATAGTCATATACAATTATATATAATAGATTAATAGACATTAATTAAGTTTTCCAAGTATTGTGTACTCCTGTTTACATGCTATATAAAGTTTGAAGTTTTAAGCAATGGTATAATCAGGATTAGTATCCCGGTTTGAATGTTTTATGCTTAATATTGCTTAATTTAGAACATAAGAAAAGGAATAATATACTGGGGACATTCTTTGTATATGAATGAATATAGAATAAACAAGGAAATATTTTCAAAAAGTTCAGGACTTATGTCTAGATGCAGAATTCCTGTACATATACTGTATGTATCTGTGTATGAATGGTAGATTAAATGATAGATGGATAGATAATAGATAATCGAGGGCGCCTGGGTGGCTCAGAGGGTTAAAGCCTCTGCCTTCGGCTCAGGTCATGATCTCAGGGTCCTGGGATCGAGGCCCGCATCGGGCTCTCTGCTCAGCGGGGAGCCTGCTTCCTCCTCTCTCCTCTCTCTCTGTCTGCCTCTCTGCTTACTTGTAATCTCTCTCTCTCTGTGTCAAATAAATAAATAAAATCTTAAAAAAAAAGATAATAGATAATCGATAATAGATAGATAGAGACAGACAGATAAACATCTGTATGTTTCTTTAATCTGAGCCAGAAAAGGGAAGCATAGAATTAGGCCATAGAAAAGCCATTAGGGCTTTTCCCATAAGACTAGATTAAAGGATGCCAACAGGTTGAATATAAACTTTGAGTTTAGCCACCAGAAATGAACTGTCTCTTTCTCTCTATTACTGCTCAAGAAAATTATGATGACTTTGGTTTGGATCATAGGCTCTAACTTCAACCAATTACTGTGATTAAGGGGCTATAAACAACACAGATTCATTTTGAAATGAAATATTGGATCAGATTGGAGCAATTTGAACAACAACAACAAAGTTGGGGTTGATATTACTGCTTTTTATTTTCCAGAAGAATGAAGAGGTGTTGTGCATAAAAATAATTCATCCCCATTAGAGGCATGTTAACCTAACAGGAAATCCACGCTTGAGAAATACAAAACTCTTAAACATTTAACTTTCAAAATCTACCCACTTAAAGCAGTATTCTTTTCACCAAAACTGAATTCGATTTTCTAACTCTGTCTCTCTTTGTGTGTCTCTCTAGTTTTCTTTACCTTCTTCCTAATAGACAAGAATCATTTCTAATATGTCATTAGTGATAAATGTCATGATAGATTTAGAGCACTGTGGCAGGCTGAATAATGAGCCCCCCCCAAGATGTCCACATCCTAATCTCTAAGACCCTAACTAAATATGTTACCTTACATGGCAAAAGGAACCTTGCAGATGTGCTTAAGTTAAGGATGTTGAAATGGGGATATTATCCAGATGGACCCAATGTAACTACAAAGGTCAGAAGGAAACAGAAGCATCGATCAATAGAGATGAGACAACACAAGGGGCTGGTTGGAGGATGTGAGAAAGTGGCCATGAGTCACGGAATGCAGGCAGCCTCTGGAATCTGGGAGGGCAAGGAAACATGTCCTCTAAAACCTCCAGAAGAATCACAGTCCTGCTGACACCCTGCCTTTAGGTTTTGACCTCCAGTACAGTGAGGAAAAAAAAAAAATGTGTTGTCTCAGAACTGATGGTTATTTGTTAGAGCAGCGATAGAAAACTTACAGGTATTGCCAAAGGAGATTCAGAGACAGAAATCCCTTTTTGGCTCAATGATTGAAGAATGCACTGAAAAGAAAATTATAACTGAATAGTACTTTGAATGGTTTATAGGATTTCATTTGATGGATATTGATGGAGTTGTGTTCTGTTCCTAGGACCTTAATAATCAAAACTGATTTGTGAGCTTATTGTTTTGAATTATAAGTGATGTAAATTAGTTATCAGTGGGAATTCATTGTGTTACTTGAGTGAATTAGTGCATGAATGAATGAACATATAAGTGTTTTGTCAGAAAATAATAGAAATATCCTGAAAATGGCAATTAAGACTATATGGATAGAAAGTACTAAAAGCACAATGAGGGTAGAAGACTAGTTATCAAGACTCATTTAATTATCAAAATCATACGTCTGGGTCTCAGTTTCTTGATTTGTTAACTGAGATGACAGTAGATGTTCTGTATGATGCCATTTCAGATAAAGTAGAAAGATAATAAAGGAACTTTAAGTATGGAAATGATTAAAAGTTTTAATTCATTTGATATTAGTGAAGGAATGTGATAAAGATCATTTTTCAAACTTTAATAAATATGTGTATAGTCTGTCTTGATATATTGTTACTTTGCCAGTTTTGTGCTAGTAGGTATGGAATGTGTCTCTGAGAGTCTACATTTCCATCAAATTCCTGGCTTATGCTGAGAATTATGTTTAAAATACATATTACCAGGCTTTGCCTTTTAATGTCTATTTCATTAACTTTGCGAAAGCACTGAGCCTGCAATTTTATTAGGGGTGTCAGGAAATTCTTATAGCCCCCAGAAGTTTGGGAAGCATTGCACCAGAGCATTTAATCCATATTTTTGACTTACTAATTACTAATCAGGTAAAATAACTTTAAAAGCATCAAACTATTTATTATCAGTGTACACACTAGGCAGTAACTGATCAAATTGTGTACACTCAGAAAATTTACTGAGCCTGCGTTTTTTTGTTTTCTTTCAGGTCTAAAGTGAAAACTTAATTAAAGCTAACAAAAAATGTGAGAGGAAAACTGTCAGGAAAAATAAAAGAATAGCCCAACTGAAGTAAATATAAGTTGCTGTAGACTTTTTAATGATTGTTTTGATTGAGATATCAAACTTTTGATTAAACATTCAGATTTGTGCATATATATGTGTTCACACACCCAGGCACACACACACTCCCAATGACTATTCTCAAATATTTTAAAATAAGGAATTGATCCCATTTAAAACTGTACCAAAAGCCATAAGATACCTAGGAATAACCCTAACCAAAGAGGTAAAAACTCTGTACTCTAAAAAGTATAAAAGACTCATGAAAGAAATTGAAATGGGCAAATATTCCATGCTCATGGATTGGAAGAACAAAAATTGCTAAAATATCTACATTACCCAAAGCAATCTACACATTTAATGCAGTCCTTATCAAAATAGTAATAGAATTTTTCACAGAGCTAGATCAAACAATCTTAAAAATGTGTATGAAACCACAAAATACCCCAAATTGCCAAAGCAATTTTGAAAAAAGATAAGCAAAGCTGGACTTCAAGTCACATTGCAAAGCTGTAGTGATCAAGACAATATAGTACTTTCATAAAAACAGACACATAGATCAGTGGAACAGAATAAAAAACTCAGAAATGGACCTACAACTATATGGTCAACTAATCTTAGACAAAACAGAAAAGCATATGCAGTAGGGAAAAGACAGTCTCTTCAACAAATGGTGTTGGGAAATTGGACAGCCACATGCAGAAGAATGAAACTGGATCACTTTCTTACATGATACACAAATTCAAAATGGATCAAAGACCTAAAGGTGAAATAGAAATCCAAAATCCTAGAGGAGAACACAGGCAGTAAACACTTTGATCAGCAGTAGTAACTTCTTACTAGATACGTCTCCAGAGGCAAGGGAAACAAAAGCAAAAATGAAGTGTTGGGACTTCATCAAAATAAAAAGCCTCTGCACAGAGAAGGAAACAATGAAGAAAACTAAAAGGTGGACTTCAGAGTAGGAGAAGGTATTTCAAATGACATACCTGATCAAGAGTTAGTATCCAAAATCTATAAAGAACTTATCAAACTCAACACCAACAAAATAAATGACCCCCTTAAAAAATGGACATGGAGACATAAATAGACATTTTTCCAAACAAGACATACAAATGTCTAACAGACATAGGAAAAGATGTTCATCACTCATCTTCAGGGAAATACAAATCAAAACTACAGTGAGATATACCTCATGTCTTTCAGACTGGCTGGAATTACCACAGGAAACAACAGACATTGGCAAGAATATGAAGAAAGGGGAACCCTCTTGCAGTGTTGGTGGGAAAGCAAACTGATGGAGCCACTGTGGAAAAAGTATGAAAGTTCCTCAAAAACAGAACTACCTTGTGATCCTGCAATAACCCTCCTAGGTATTTACCCAAAGGATCCAAAAATACAGATTTGAAGGGATACATGCACCACAATGTTTATAGCAGTATTATCAACAATAGCCAAGAGATGGAAAGAGCCCAAATGTCCATCGACTGATGAATAGATAAAGAAGAGGGGCTAAATACATACAATGAAACATTACTCAGCTGTAACAAAAGAAAGAAATCTTGCCATTTGCAATGACATGATCAGGGCTAGATAGTATTATGCTAAGTGAAATAAGTTAGTCAGAGAAAGACAAATACTGCATGATTTCACTCATATGTGGAATTTAAGAAACAACAGATGAGCATAAGGAAAAAGAAAGAGGCAAACCATAAAGTCAGCTCAACTATAGAGAGCACACTGCTGGTTATCAGAGGGGTGGTGCACAGGGGATGGGCTAAATGGGTGACGGGTATTAAGGAGAGCACTTGTGATGAGCACTGGGTATTGTGCATAAGTGATGAATCCCTAAATTGTACTCGGAAAACTCTTACATTGTATGTTAGCTAACTAGAATTTAAATAAAAACTTAGAAGATACAATTGAAGGACAAAAGCAGAATTATAGAACTAACTGTACTTTATTTTTCTTGTATTTAGGGCTCACAAAATATAAACTCATACTTACTGATAAGTGCAATATCAGAAAAAAAATGCTTTCAACAGAAAATAATTAGAATTCCAAAGTGTCCTTTGATTTAGTGTATTAATGATAGTACCTGTTGTCCTTCTTGGTTATGAAAAGAATGTACAATATCCTGTGGTTAACACAGATCTTTAGGACAAATGGATATTATTTTATATCTCCAGGCTCATAAGAGTGGAAAGAGTGTTGAGTGAGTGACTCATCCTTGGTTTAAAATGGCCTTTTTCTCTTCCTGGGAATGATGATATGTGTTGCAAGCTTAAGAAGATAAGTACTTAAAAGTGCAGTTTTATTTGTGTCCATTATTTTAAAAGTCTCTCTTCTTTTTCTATTACAGGTTAAAAATGGAAACCTAAAGTATAGTTTTGTTTGGCCTAGGATTTTTAATCCAGAAGTGGTATTTTATAGATTAATCTGTACTTTAAAAATATTTTAGGACTATTTCAGTGCCTCTTGAGTGCTTTACTTATGTTAAAAAAATAGCATAAAATACCATCCATAAGAATAGACAATTTCCTTTCCTCACAGTTTGGTCTACTTCCAGATGCTTTAATGTCTTATATTATCAGTCCTGCTGTCCAAGTCATACCAGAATTGCAAATGGGCACATAGAGATAAATCATTTAAAGTAACTGCACCTGAGAGCACTTCTCACTAGCACAAAAATGCCGATGATGCCAAATATGCGACTGTAATGACTTTCGGGCAAGAAAACCACATTTTTTAATTTAATTATCCTTCATATTATCTTTGGCAACCGGTAAGGAACAAGTGTTATTAGAGTTGTATTTAAGTTGGAGAATCTATGTCAAAAAGATTAAGTTTATCAGCATCTTTAGCAGAACCAGATAGAACAACTTCTTAAACAGCAGAGAATGCCATGAACTAAATCATTCTGCCTTACAAGAAAATAATTTTACTTCGAGATATTAAAATGCATGATAAAGTGTCCTTGGAAGAATAGTTTTATTTTTGAATAATGAAACATCATTACAAGACGTTTTTGACACATTATGTTATATGACAGATAATTATAGATCCTCATAAACATAACAACAACACTTCTATGACAATGAATTAGAATTTTTAGCAACTGGAGGATTAAGACGACAGAACATCTAAGAGTCATGAAGCAAGGCTACAGCTTGTGATTGGAAAAGAGAACAGCTGTCATTCACACTAGCCAGCATATAGCAAGAGCTGGTCATTTTATGATTTAGACAACATTCATGATGTTGTCTGTGTTCAGCACTGAGCGAAAAACAATCTGATATTTTTCTTCATCCTCATGGCCACAAAGGGCCTCGTCTGATGTTAGCCTTCTGTGAACATGTTTGTGCTAAACAGAATACCAAAGCATAGCTGTCTACCAGGCCAGCTTCTCACACTGAGACCAAATTGACAGTGCCAGAATAGATTCTAGCTATCACTCCATTTTTTTTCACAAATTTTTTTCTGTAATGAATTACTTGTGCATTCTTGGAACAGATCCTATCTGTTAATGATACATTATTCTTCGGTATGCGCCACTGCAATTCATTTGCTAATACTTTTTCATTGTCAATTATTTTCATAAGAATGTTCAGATGGTAACTGGTTTCCTCAACATTCTTGTCTAGTGTTGAAAGCAAGTTTATACTGGAGTCACAAAATAAGTTGCAAACCATTCTGTTTAAGAGTTTGATGAGTTTATGTTTACTTACACATTTTCAAAATGTAAAACCATTCAATAGTGAATCTATGTGAGCTTTTTATTTTATTTTGTAAGAGTATTTTATATTATGCATTATTTATATACAATGGTCTCTTCGTTTTTTTTTTCCTTTTCTTGCTTTAATAATTTTCTCAAAGAACTCGTCTATATTCTTATGATTGTCAAATTATTCATATAATGTTTTTAATATTTTACACGAGTTTAATATTGTAGTACCTAGAGTGGTGTCCATTTTCTTTACATACTTTGGTAATTAGTTTTTAAATTAGATCAACCTTGCTATGAGAATATTGATTTTATTCACATTTTTAAAGAATTGACCTTTCTGGTTTTCTTTATTGTGCATGTTTTATCTTCTCTTTATTCTCATTTCCTTGGGTTTTATTGTCCTTTCCCTGCACTATTGATTGAAGAATAGATCATTTATTTTTAGCTTTTCTCTTTTTTCCTAATATATCCATTGAACACTGGAAAGACTTTGAAATTTAAAATCTGTACACACCAAATAACTTTTCTAGTATAGTAAACTCCATACTATTGTGAACTATCCCACATAGTGCTCTGTGTCTTATTATTGTTTACTTTGTTTTGTATTAGAAACATCAACTTTCTTTTAATTACTTTTTTATGACATGTTTTATAGACTTTTATCTGGATCTATATGTTTAATGATATTTCTCTTGTAAATAGTATGTAGCTGATTTTTTTGGTATTTGTGCTCGTTTTTCAGCATTATAGTCTTTGTCATTTAATTATACGGTTTAATTTACTAATATCTAACTTAATTATGTATTAAATTTTATACGCACCTGTTATTACTTTTTTCTACTAAACCTACTTCTTTTTTGTTCCATGTCCTCTATTTCTTTCATTTTTGAATTGATTGTTTTGCCTTTATTTTTTATCTTATTTCCTTTATAATCTTCTGAATTTTTTCTCTGTGCTTTAGGTTACCCTAGAGATGACAACATGCATCCTTGACTCATTTAATTCTAATTAGATTAGTATGACTTATTCGTTTGTAATGTTAAAATATTAGATTGAATAATATATCTAGTATATTTAATCTGCTTCTACCTTCTGTTTTATTTATATTTATTTCTATCTTGCATTTTACTTCTTTATACATTTTAAGCCTTAAAAACTAGTACTAGTATCATTAATACAGGATTTAGTAAGGGTCCACTTATGTCTATCATCATTTTTCTTTTCCTTGCTCATTTTTTCATAAAATTTTGTGTTTTCTGTAATAATTATTTATCTTCTACTTGAAGAAATTCTTTTAGTAAAATTTTATTGAAGTTCTGGTGGCAATTATTTTTTGTATTATTTGAAAAATTATTTCTTTTTAATGTTGACGGTTTGTTTTGGATGGAGGTTTTGACTAAGGTAAGTTTTAGATAATCAGATATTTCCATTCAGCTCTTTTAAACACTTCACTTATTTAATTTCCTTTGTTTTCACTTAAACCGACCTCAGTCTGTGAATCCTTTTAAGTTGGTTTATCTTCATTCTTACTCATTCTACCCACTGCCTTCCAATTTGGTTTTAATATTCTCCCTTTATCTTTATCTTTGTATTTTTTCAACAAATCAAAGGCATTATTAAGGTATGCCCCATGTTTTTTTTTAATGACTTTTCCTTAGATTTATGAAACTTTCTGCATTTCTGAAGGGATATCTAATAAATTGAGCAAACTGCATAGTTATCATCTGTTTATTACTTTTGCAACATTCTCTCCCTCTTTTCTTTCTAGGGCATGAAATATACATCTCTTAGGTCTTCCCATTAGTGTCCACCATTCTCTTATTATTATTTATCTTCTCTCTGGTTGTTTCAATCTGATTCTTTTCCAGCAACACACTTTTTTATTTACTACTCCTGTGGTGTGCTCTTTGTCATCTGCTATTACAGTCTGCTAACAAGAACCACATGATCCTCACAATAAAGAAGAAAAAGGATTTGACAAAGTTCAACACTCATTTTTGATAAAAACCCTCAACAAAGTAGGGTTGGAGGGAACATATCTCAACATCATAAAGGACATATATAAGAAACCCACAGCTAATATCATCCTTAATAGAAAACAAAAACAACAACAACAAAAAAAACCTGTGAGCTTTTCCTCTAAGATCAGATATAAAACAAGGATGTCCACTCTCACCACTGTTATTTAACATACTACTCCAAGTCTTAGCCTCAGCAATCAGACAACAAAAGAAGTAAAAAGTATCCCAATCAACAAGGAAGAAGTCAAACTTTCACTATTGGCAGATGACATGATACTTTATATAGAAAACCCAAAATATTCCACCAATAAACTGCTAGAACTGATGATACATGAGTTCAATAAAGTTGTAATATACAAAATCAACATACAGAAATCTGTTGCATCTCTCTACACCAATAATGAAGCGACAGAACAGAAATCAAGGGACTGATCCCATTTACAGGTTCACCAAAAATGATAAGATACTGAGGAATAAGCCTAACCAAAGAGGTAAGAGATCTGGACTCCAAAAAGTATCAAATACTTATCAAAGAAATTGAAGATGAAACAAAGAAATGAAAAAATATTCCTTGCACATGGATTGGGGAAACAAATATTGTTAAAATGTCTGTACTGCTCAAAGCGATCTACATATTTAATTC
This sequence comes from Ailurus styani, assembly GCA_002007465.1. Classification (NCBI taxonomy): domain Eukaryota; kingdom Metazoa; phylum Chordata; class Mammalia; order Carnivora; family Ailuridae; genus Ailurus; species Ailurus styani. Next base: position 351,776 of record LNAC01000631.1, read on the forward strand.
AATCCCTATTAAAATATCAACAGCTTGTTTCACAGAGGTAGAACAAACAATTCTAAAATTTGTATGGAACCACAAAAGGCAGTGAATAGCCAAAGTAATCAAGAAAAAGAAAAGCGAAACTGGTGGCATCATAATTCCAGATTTTAAGCCTCACTACAAAGCTGTAGTCATCAAGACTGTATGGTATTGGGGTGCCTGGGTGGCTCAGTGGGTTAAAGCCTCTGCCTTCGGCTCAGGTTATGATCTCAGGGTCCTGGGATCAAGCCCCACATCAGGCTCCCTGCTTGGTGGGGAGCCTGCTTCCTCCTCTCTCTCTGCCTGCCTCTCTGCCTACTTGTGATCTCTCTGTCAAATAAATAAATAAAATCTTAAAAAAAAAAGACTGCATGGTACTGGCATAAAAACAGTTCCATAGATTAATGGAACAGAACGGAAAACTCAAAAATGAACCCTCAACTCTTTGGTCAAGTAATCTTGGAAAAAGCAGGAAAGAATATCCAATAGAAGAAAAGATAGTCTCTTCAAAAAATGATGTTGGGAAACTGGACAGCAACGTTCAGGAGAATAAAACTGGACCAATTTCTTACACCACACCACACACAAAAATAAATTCAAAATGGATAAAAGACCTAAATGTGAGACAGGAAACCGTCAAAATCCTGGACGAGAACATAGGCAGAAACCTCTTTGACCTCAGCCATAGCAACTTCTCACTAGACATTTCTCCAGAGGCAAGGGAAACAAAAGCAAAAATGAGCAATTGGGACTCCATGTCATCAAAAGCTTCTACATGGGACACTTGGGTGGCTCAGTTATTAAACTTCTACCTTCGGCTTAGGTCATGATCCCAGGGTCTGGGATCGAGCCCTCCATCAGGCTCTCTGCTCGGCAGGAAGCCTGCTCCTTCCCCTCTCCCACTCCCCCTGCCTGTTTTCCCTTTATCTGATAAAGGGCTAGTATCTAAAATCTATAAAGAACTTATCAGGGGTGCCTGTGTGGCTCAGTCAGTTAAGCATCTACCTTCAGATCAGGTCATGATCTCAGGGTCCTGGGGTTGAACCCTGTGTCGACCCCTGTGTCAAGTCCTGCATTGGGCTCCCAAGGAGCCTATTTCCCCTCTCTACACTCATGCTCTTTCTCTCTCTGTCTCTCTCAATTAAATAAATAAAATCTTTAAAAATATTTTTCATCATAAAAGAGAGCTTAGGGCGCCTGGGTGGCTCAGTGGGTTAAAGCCTCTGCTTTCGGCTCAGGTCATGATCTCAGCGTCCTGGGATCGAGGCCCGCATCGGGCTCTCTGCTCAGCAGGGAGCCTGCTTCCTCCTCTCTCTGTCTCTCTGCCTGCCTCTCTGCCTACTTGTAATCTCTCTCTCTGTGTCAAATAAAATAAATAAAATCTTTAAAAAAAAAACAAAAAGAGAGAGCTTATCAAATTCAACACCCAAAAAACAATCTGGTTAAAAAAACAGGCAGAAGACCTGAATAGACGTTTTTCTGAAGAGTACAAATGACTAACACACAAAATGAAACAATGCTCAACATTACTCATTACCAGGAAAATGCAAATCAAAATTACAATGAGATATCACCTCACACCTGTCAAAATGGTTAAATAAAGGATGTAAGAAATAATAAGTGTTGGTATAGATTTGGAGAAAAAGGAACCTTCTTACACTGTTGGTGGAACTGCAGCCACTGTGGAAAACAATCTGGAGGTTCCTCATAAGTTAAAAATAGAACTACCCTATGATCCACCAATTTCATTAACTAGGCATTTACCCAAAGAATACGAAAATACTAATTGAAAGGGTACATACACCCTGGGTTTTATAGCAGTATTACTAATAATAGCCAAATTATGGAAACAGTTCAAATGTCCATTGACTAACAAATGTATAAGGAAAAGGTGGTGTGTGTGTGTGTGTGTAATTTATAATGTAATATAATTTATAACAATAATATCTAGTATATATAAAAGAATATTACTCAGCCATCAAAAAGAATGAAATCTTGTCATTTGCAATGATGTGGATTGAGCTAGAGAGTATTATACTAAGTGAAAAAAGTCAGTTAGAGAAAGACAAATACCATGTGATTTCACTCATATGTGGAAACAAAACAGATGAACACAGGGGAAACAAAAAAGAGAGAGAAATAAACCATAAAAGAGACTTTTAACTATAGAGAACAAAAATGTTTGCTGGAGGGAAGGAAGGGAGATGGGCTAAATGGGTGATGGGCTAAGGAGGACACTTGTGATGAGGAGTGGGTGTTGTCTGTTAATCATGAATTACTAAATTCTACACCTGAAACTAATTTTACAGTGTATGTTAACTAACTGGAATGTAAATTGTGAAAAAGAAAAAAAAAACTGCTAACGAGTTAACCTTTTAATTATATATAAAATAATTGTTATTATTCAGTCCTAGTATTGCTATTCAACCACATTTTTTTAATTGCAATCTTCTATTGAAATATTTCATCATTTCTTCTGTCTTCTTCTATGTTTGCTTTTATTTTCTGGAGCTTAATATTTAAAGATTTTTAAATTCTTTTTTAGGTAACTCCAATATCTGGATTACCTGTGGGTCTGTTCTGTTATTTTTTTTCTTGATTATGGGATATGTGGTCCTGTCTTTTGTTGTTCACATAAATATTTTATCCATTGCCAGGCATTAGATGTTGTAAAAAATGTGGTGCTCCAGGGGGCACATCATGCTCTGCTCCTGGGTACAGTAATAAATGTTAAACATAATACAATGAGACAGGCTATGCTGGATAAAAACCTCAATAAAAGCCCCTATTAAAGCTCATTCTTTCTCCTGTTCACCCTGGCCCCCAGAGTTTTCCCTAATGACTCTGGTATATTCATAGGACCCTTTTATCTGATGGCCCCCCACTTCATTGTGATTTCAACTTACCGCAGAAAATCTTGCTCTGCTTTTCAGAAGACTTCTGTGTATTTTTTTTCTTCCTACCCCATATAGCCCCATATATTATATGTCAAACATTCTCAGGGAAAGCGATCATGTGGGCCACTCAAGTCGTCATCAAAAAGTCTCTATATATTTCTGTCCCTCTGGAACATCCCTTTGCCTATTTTGTATTAAGCTCTACAAAGATCCTCAGTCACCTGCCCCTGTTTAGAACTGGTAAGTTTTTCTGGGAGTAAAAGTAACTCTAGAGGTTCAGCCATTTTTTATGAGTTTTTTCATTCTCCAGCATATTAGCCACTCTAGATCTATTTAAGCAGAGCTCTGCTATATTTGAATGGAGGATTTTATGTGTTATCTAACTCTTTCAGTTTTTCTAGGTGGGAGCATTCATCTGTGGCCAGATAGTCCATCCCACCCAGAAGCAAATGCATGTGATATTTTTAAAGTACAGACTATACAGCAGACTCAAATCAATGCTGAGTTGATATCTTAATATTTCTACTCGTCTGAGAAATTTTCACTTCCATTCTCCAGTTTTTAATTGAAGGCAAGAGCTCAGACTAGGGGCACCTGGATGGGTCAGTCATTAAGTGTCTGTCTTTGGCTCAGCTCATGATCCCAGGGTCCTGGGATTGAGCCCCATATCGGGCTTCCTGCTAGGTGGGAAGCCTGTTTCTCCCTCTCCCACTCCCTCTGCTTGTGTTGCCTCTCTTGCTGTCTCTTTCTGTCAAATAAATAAATAAATTCTTAAAAAAAAAAAAAAAAGAGGAGCTCAGACTAGTGTAATCCAGAGGTTTTGGGCCATAACTTTTCCAGACATAGGAATGTTTTTCCAAATATGACCATAGAGTGATTTTTCACTGAATATTGCAAATTTAAATTTGAATGGAATAATTCTAATTAGAAAATTCTACATTATGACTCTAATGTATGGCTGGTATGGAGAACATATTATAATAAAGATAGTGATGATGATATTAATGATAATTATTAACATTTACTTACCCAAGAGACATAGAATCAGTAAGTAATATATTTCAGATAGCACTCAGGCAGCCAAATTTCATACACTTTTACCACTACACTGTACAATAAAAATATAGGTTTCATCTTTAACTAAAGAAACAGACATTGTTTTGTGTGGTTAATTTTCTACATTTCTAGAAGCCTTTAGTAAGATGTCTGAGCTCAGCAGCTTTATTTTATACAAAAGCATACGGATTGCTCTATTTGTGTGCTCTTCAGGAGGAGCTACATTCAGAGAAAAATGATAAATAAATGAAGTGACACTCTCCTCTCAGAGATAGGGAAGCACACATTTCAAGGAAGGAATCAAATTAATTTTTTTAAAGAGTTTATTTATTTATTTATTTTGGAGAGAGGGAGGGGAGGAGGAGAAGGAGAGGGAGTCTCAGCAGACTCTGTGCTAAGTGCAAAGCTCCTCCCAGGCTCATCCCACAACTCTGAGATTATGACCAGAGTCAAAGTCAAAAGTCAGGCACTTAACCAACCAACCCATGCAGGACCCCCAGGAATCAAATTGATTCAACTAATAAATTTCAAATATTTTAGAAGAATATTAAAAATTCAACTGTAAACTCTTATTAGATAATTACCAAAAATATCAAGATGTTAAATATAGAGGTTTGAAAACTCTAGAGCACATTTACCTTGTAGCACACAGTGGGATGGGATATAAACCACTTCCACCTTTGATTCATGTCAGTATTTTGTGCTTTTGTGAAAAGGTACCATAAATCTTTTTATAGATGGCAATTCTAATGTAGTGCAAATTCCAGAAAAATCAGAATGTAGAGAATATTTTGCACGCTTTTGTCAGACCAACATTCTTTCATGACACTCAAAAATTATTTATAATTTGTTGGTACATTTTTTCCCAGAAATTGTTTGATAAATTCATCCATTTTCATGTAAAAGGAATAAGTTGGCAACTGTTATTTTTTAAATTACTAATTATATTCCACTTTCTATCTAAGAATCATTTCACTTTATTATTCTTAAAAAATATATTGTATTAAAAAGCCCTAGAAAAAGGCATCTGAAAGTTTCATCCCAGAATGTTTGGTAAGATAATATTTTTTTCCAATTGAAGCATAATGTATAATTATCTAAACTTGAAGAATTCCATTATTTTTGCCAAATCAAAAGTTGTGAATGAATGCAAACATTTTGCACATTTCATCTTTAACAGAGGCCAGGTCTACATTTCAGCCCTAGAGCCCTAGATCCTATTAAGGGTGAAATATGAGCAAAGAAAACTCATTCTTGTCTTATCTTAGACAGCAGCTTTGCAGTTTTTCTGGCACTTTGAATATTCTAAGGGATTATAGTGTAGATGGGATTTTCTCAGGTGGTTATTTGTTCTGTTTTCATCAGACACACTAATATACAACCCAGAGAAACTTTAGAAATATTGGTTTCCCTTATCAGCTAGCATCTGTAGTTAAGACTTACAGTAATGATTTGCAGAAGTTTTCATTTGTGATAGAAAGGATTTTTCCATTTCTTCTGTAGTAAGCTACCAGCAATTCTCTAGTGTTAGTTAAATTTAGTTTAATGGATTACAAAATAAAATGCAATCATTTCTGGGAAAAAGATTTTCCCTTTTCTCTAAAACAGAGGTTCTAGTGGTAATCTTCCCCAGCTATCAGCGGCAATAACAGTCACAGAAACAATGTTTTGTCCCAAAGAGCAAAACTTAACTCAATATTTACAACAAAAAGGTACAAAAGGCCCCAGAAAAAGCTATAATACTGCAGTATCGATGGTGGGAAAACACNTAGCTATCAGCGGCAATAACAGTCACAGAAAAAATGTTTTGTCCCAAAGAGCAAAACTTAACTCAATATTTACAACAAAAAAGGTACAAAAGGCCCCAGAAAAAGCTATAATACTGCAGTATCGATGGTGGGAAAACACATAATTGGCTCCCTTGAAAGCCTGATCAGACAACAAATAGTAGCTCACATAAAATTGTCCAATTAGGTCAAGATCCAGGAAAGGAAACATTTTTTCAAAGGCATTTTTGTTGTTAAAATAAAGTCGGTAAAATAATAACCTTTACTATTATTAACATTGTAACTCATAATTCTTATGATGAGAGAATGCTTCCCCTTAAAACTAGACAAAGGTATACTTAAGCTTTTCCTAAATTTCTTTTAAAAATCAGTTAATTTTTTATTATGATAATTCATTCTTTTCTGATACTCAGCCATGCAGTTATCATTGCATTTTTTTTCTTTTAACATGAATGTGAGTAAAATCTGAGTTTCAGAACGTTCAAGATACACACAAATATGACACAAAAAAACATTAGTTTATTAAAGATGGTTTTTATTAGCGATGTTCTTTCAGTCATATAAAAGTAAACAAATGCTTCTTATGTAATAAATTCCCTAGCATTTAGAGTTATTTTTAAAATAGAAAAATAATTTTGTGCTTTTAATGTGTTTTATATTAGGTGAATTTTGGATTTTGTGTTGTTCCCATTTATCTCACAGCCTGATGGAGACCTGAAAGTCACTTGTGCCTGTTAGCTGTGCACAAGAAGCTATCATTTATGGCAGTGGATATAGGCAGCTGGCTCTAAGGATATCAAATCTGATATATCATAGGTGCACTTAACATTCTGGGAATGTTCTTAGGTGGAAAGCATATGAAAAAGATGTTTTTCCATTAAATGGAGAACAAGTATCATGCTCATTGCTTTAAAGTTTCCATGCATGTGTAAGTACACATATAGCATAAGGCTTTACACTTAAACTTTGTTATTGTCAGGTAAAAAAAAAATGTTATTTAAATAAATAATGTATTTTAACACCATTATACTTCATTTTCTCTATAATTTGGATTTGTCAAAAGACTTATTGTATCAGTATTGACCAAGAACACATTGAATTTTCACCAGGATTTGCAATTTTATGAGTACTTAGATTGCAGACAGGAAAAAAATTTTCCTATGTTCTTGAAAGAGGCAATGAATAGAAAAAAGAAAAAAAAAAGAAAAACTGTTGACATTTAAAAAGATCAAAAAGTGAGATTTTCTTAATTACTAAATTTAACATATACTTAGTAAGTATATGTTATTTATGTTAGCTTCAGTGTATTGATGCATCTTATCTTTTCCTTCAGTAGATGAGATTCTATGAAGTCTTAAAGTGATAATGTAAAATTTTCTTTAAGCCAATATACTACGTAGTGTTAAAAAATGAAAAGTATTGTATGTCATGAATATTTCTTATATGAAAATAATGGCTTAAGTCAAAATGGCTTATATCTTCAACTTTCGATAATATGAAAAATAAATTATGGAATTGAGGGCAGTGACCTTTGAGCTTTATTGACCCTCTCACAGAACAGGGAGTATAAAGAGCATGTTTCTTTGCAGCATATGGATGTGCAGAGAATAGAGTATTTTGGAAATCCTGTGTTGTGTGTGTAAAATGGGTTTTGGCTCTCCATAGGAAATCATCATTGACAAAATTTGCTTTAAGGAGCTGCTTTCTAACCATTCATAACAAATTACTCATAATATCTTGTTTCAAAGACTTTATTCCCACTTTTGGTTATGGTTACAAAAGCATTCTTAATAATTTTAGAAAATAGCATATGACAAGATGTAAAGTATGGAAAAGAAAATATATTTGTCAGGAAATGTTGGAAGTGTTAGCATGATACATTTTATAAAACATGTTGCCATGTGTATTCATTTATATATTTTTCTGAATATCTCAGGTGAGGTCTGGGCTGCAGAGAAAAGACAATAACAAATCTAACTTCTCAACTTTTTAAACTCTTTAACTTACATAGTGTTAATTAGCTTAATCACTATGTTTTTATTCAGGCTTTAAAACAGAAGTTCTAGGAGGAGAAAACACAGAATCTTCCATGACTTGCTCCCTACTTACAAAACACAAACCGAGAGACAAAATTTCAAAAACGTGTTTACCCCTCCACAGTAGGGAAAATCATGAGGTCTGAGGAATATATATTTTTAGATCTGCCTTTGAACATCTGGTCTATGGTCAAGACCCCATAGATACTCTCTAGGAATAAAATTCAAGAGCAAGGCCCAGTTTCAGCAGCATTGAAGGAGTTGATCTGCCAATCCAATAATAATATCCTCAGCTTTTTAGCTTAATGTAGGGGCTTTACACTTGAATTTTACTTTAAGATTTAAATTTGAAACACTGAATATTGACCACATCCTTGTGCAGGTTATCAACAAGGAGAGAGCACTGACATAAATGATAAGTACGGAAATACTGTGTTTATTTATATCTTTGGACCTCTTTAAAATGACTAAAAAATTGCTGCTCTACACATTTAACCAGTGCTATAATTTTTGATATAAGATTATTGACGTCTTTATGATATTGCAAATTGTTCATGGATTTATTTGGGGGGAGTCGATTGAAATTTTTCTTGGTAGGAACTCAAAGGAAAGCATTAACAAAGAACATAACCTTTAGGTTATAAGTAAAACATAAATAGTTGAAGTAGCAACATCAACTGAAAGCTTATTATACTAACCATAGTATAATTATATTATATATAGTATATATCATTATATACTAAGTGTTCTGAATCACTTAATCACCTCTAAAATTCTATAATGGAATAAATACTATTTTATCTACACTGTTAATACACTGAAAATAAGGCTTATAAAATTTGTAATTTTCTAATAATCACACAACTAATAAAACAAGGGATTAGGATTTAAACTCAGAAAATTTGACTTGGCAACTTGCACTTCTAAATAATGGCAAATAATAGAAGACAATAAAGTAAGACCAGATAATTTTAGTAACCTGATAAAAAGTAATTATTTTTACCAATTGCAATAATTTATAACTGTTTCCTTTTATTCTGTATGAAAACTATGCATTTGTATCTGACAAGGCTCATGACATGCAGTTATTAGTAACTTTATTTGCTGAATTTGTTTACAATGTATTCAGTAGAAAAGATTTTATTCTGTTCCCAGAAGAAAATTCAGGTGAGCTTCATGACTTTTCCAGTCACTCTTATGTCATGAAGATTCCTATATTTACCTTAAGTCATTAAATGTTCTTACTTTGATCACTGGAATGCGCACTCTCTTACAAGTGTTATAGTCTGTTCCTCTTGGGTCATCTGTGGTCAAGGACAGGGATGTGGTCAGCCTTTTCTTTCCACCCAATCTCCTCTGTCAGCTTGCCAAGTGTGGTTTCTGACCACATTGGGGTTGGTCTGCGGAAAGAGAGTTAGGAGAGGCATAAAAATTACTTTTAGCAAGCACTATTTCCACATCCCCTTGCAATCTATGGGCCCAGAGTGTTTAAATCTCTCTCTTTTGAGGGTACTTTAATGGCTTTTTAGGAACTCTCCACTGCTGAAGACCGCTTACCTGCATTTCCTTTGACATGAGTGATGCACTCAGCTCTGGCTAGTGGCTCCCCAACAAATTGTTTTCTTTCACGGGCCCATTTCATATAAACTTTTCCTGTAGGGGTTTACAATTCTCTCCGGCTGTCTTTCTACTTGGCTTATATAAAATGCTGAGGAATTACACCTTGGATATTCCTTGGCTCAAATGTAATATATATGTGTACATGTATATGTGTGTGTGTGTGTGTGTGTGTGTGTGTGTGTGTGTGTGTGTGTGTACAGCTCTTT